>MU716127.1:30122-44546 GCA_026770625.1 Nicotiana glauca
GCCAAATCAATAAACCTGGTCTCGTACTGGGTAACAGTTATAGAACCCTACTAGAGATGCTCAAACTGCCTCCGATAGTTCTCCCTCTGGTGACAAGGAAGAAACTTCTCGAGAAATAGCTGAGAGAACATATCCCAAGTCAAAGCCGGTGACCCCACTGGTCTATCTAAACAATAATCCCTCCACCAACTCTTGGCGTATCCAGATAAGCAAAAAGCAGCAAAGTCGACCCCATTGATCTCCACTATCCCCATGTTCATGAGAACCTCATGACAGCTGTCTAGATAATCATGGGGATCCTCAGAAGATGCACCGCTGAAAGTGGTAGTGAAGAGCTTGGTGAACCTGTCCAATCTTCACAAGGCATCAGAGACATAGTTGCTCTATTGCCGGTCTGAGCTACCACACCCGGCTGAACTGCTCCAACTAGCTGAGCTATTGGAGTTTGAAACTGGGGAGCCATGTGCTCCGGAGTACTGGTAGCGGGAGTCTGTGCTCCTCCCCCAGCCTGAGAAATGGCTGGTGCTACAGGAAGTAACCCTGCTCGAGTGACACTCCCCATAAGGCCCACTAGACGGATCAGAGCATCTTGGAGTACTAGGTAGCAATGAACCCCTCTGGGACCTGAGCTGGGCCCACCGGAGCTGCCTGGGTCGGAACCTCATCATCAAACTCAACCTGAGGCTCCGCTGCTAGTGTTGCTGCTCTGGGCTAAGCTCTGCCCCTGCCTCGGCCTCTAGCATGGCCTCGACCTTGCCCTCTGCCCCTCATGGAAGCTGCTGCTGGGGGCTCAGGCTGCTGATCAGCGGATGAAGAAGCGCGTATTCTCGCCATCTGCAAAAGAACAGAGTAGAAGTTCAATTAGTATTGAGCAATCAAATCGCACGACACGATAGAATAAATGTGAGGTTTTTCCTAACTCTGTAGCCTCTGGGGATAAATACAGACGTCTCTGTACCAATCCATCGGACTCTACTAAGCTTGTCCGTGAATTTTTAGACCTAAGCAACCTAGGGTTCTGATACCAACTTGTCACGACCCAGATTTTCCACCCTCGGGAGTAGGGATGGCGCCTACTAGTGAAAGCTTGGCAAGCCAACCAATTGTATTATTTAACTTTTTCCATTTTTAATCCTTTAACAGTAAAGAAACAACATCATGTGAACAGCGAAATTTAATAAGCAGAAGACTAGACTGTAATATTATAATAATGATACCAATTCCCATTCATAACACAAATAATCCAGAACTGGTGCCACAATTTCATAGACTGTCTAGGCATACTACAAATAAAGGTCTGAAAGATTAGTACAATGCTGTTTCTCGAATACATAAAAGAAATAGAATGAAAAGATTGAAGGAGACGCCAAGGTTCGCGGACGCCTGCAGGACTACCTCTGGTCGCTTGATGAACTGGAAGCAGCAACATCACTGCGGTCTGAAAGCTACAGTACTGGGATCTGCACAAAAGAATGCAGAGTGTAGTATCAGCACAACCGATCCCATGTGCTGGTAAGTGCCTAGCCTAACCTCGGTGAAGTAGTGACGAGGCTAGGACCAGACTACCAAATAAACCTGTGCAGTTAAATCATGTACAACAAAAAATAAAAGTAGATATTCAAAGTAAAGATGGGAGGGGGAAAAACATGTTGCGGGGAATCTCAGATAACAAAAGAATACCAAAGAGGAGTATAAAGAAACCAAAATTCATCTACTAACAAGAATAAGAAAACAAACACAGTATTCACTTTAATCTCTTTCTTGTTGTAGGCGTGCAACCCGATCCTATTTCAAATATTACCATGGCAGCGTGCCACCCGATCCTATTATATATCTCGTTGCAGGCGTGCAACCCGCTCCCATTTCATACATCTCGTTACAGGCGTGCAACCCGCTCCCATTTCATATCAACATCAGTCACAAAAGAATCCCAGCAAGGGAACAAAAGTATAACAACAATCAGCAAGGGAAACAATATCAAAAGTGATATCATCCCGGCAATGGAGAATATATTAAAAGCAAAACCATCCCGGCAACGGAGATAAAATTAGAAGCAATAACATTTCGGCAAGGGATATAACATTAAAAGCAACAACATCCCGGCAAGGGAGATAACGTCATAATCCTCTTCTCTTTTTCACATTTACTTCACAACTTGAGCCAATACTCTATAATGCTTAATTGCCAATAATACTTCCATAAATAACTTTAGTACTTGAGCCAACTCATCAAGATTCAATTATCAACATTACTACCACAAGCCTCGTTCAACAATAGAAATACTCACATAAGGCATGAACAATACAAAACGGAGCCATATTAATCATAGTATAATACTCACGGGCATGATTCACACCACTGTATAGATACTCATCACCATGCCTATACACCATACTCAACAATTAACACATAGTTAAGACACAACTCCTAATCCCTCAAGCGAAGGTTAGAACAAACACTTACTTCGATGCCTCGAACACAATTCAAGTCTCAACTACCGCTTTACCTCTTGATTCCACCACCAATTCGCTTGTATCTAGCCACAACTTACTTAACTATATCAATAGATGCTAGATGAATCAATTCTATTTCATGAAAATAGTTTTTCTAAAGTTTTTCCCAAAAAGTTAAAAATTGACCCTGAGACCGCTTGGTCCAAACCAGAAATTCGGACCAAAACCCGATTACCCATTTACCCCCGAGCCCGGATATATAATTGGTTTTGGAATCCAACCTCAATTTGAGATCTAAATCCCCAAATTTTAATATTCTTAGGTTTTACCCAAAATTCCCAATTCCACCATGAAAATCCTAGATTCTAAGATGAAATCTTGTAAAAAGAAGCTAAGAAGTGAAAGGAATGAGTTTAAAATCACTTACTTGTGTTTTAGCGAAAGAAAGAGTGCTTGAAAAATCGCCCTTTATGTTCTAGGTCTTTGAAAATGGTAAAATAACTGAAAAGTCCCGTTTATATACTCCTCTCAGACCCTCACTGCGGACCGCATAAAATGGATTGCGACCGCAGAGCTCCACCGCGGACCGCGAAATATCGAGCGCGGCCGTGAAAGGCTTGGCCTTGCTCACCGCGGACCGCATAAATCCCACCACGGTCGTGAGAAACCGTTGCGGACCGCTGAGCCTGGTTCAGAGATCTGCAACTTCTCTGAACCTGTAACAGCTATTTTTCTAAGTTTAAATCCACTCTGTGGCCTATCCAAAACTCACCCGAGCCCTCAGGGCTCCAAATCAAGCATGCACGCAAGTCCAAAAATATCATACGGACTTGCTCATGCGATCAAATCATCAAAATAACATCAACCACTAGGAATTAAGCCTCAAATTCATGAAATCACTTAAGAACATAAAAATTTCCAATTTCCTCAAATAAGGTCCGATTTATATTAGACGGACTCCAATTCTTACCAAACTTTATAGATTCAACTAAATTATTATTTCAAACTTTTATCGGACTTCGGAACCAAAATATGGGGCCTATACCATCAATTTCACCATCTTCTATTTCCCAAAAACTCTTATATTTTCCATAAAACAATTTTCTTCAAAAATTCATTTATCGGGCTTAGAACTTCGGATTTCACTCCCGGGCATACGCCCAAGTCCCATAATTTTTACGGACACTCTAGGAACGTCGAATCATGAGTCCGGATCCATTTTCCTTAAATGTTGACCGAAGTCAACTAAAATTTATTTTAAAAGAAAATTTTATTATTTTTCACAAATTTTCACATATTGGCTTTTCGGATACACGCCCGAACTGTGCACGCAAATCAGGGTGAGATAAAAAATGACGTTTTAATGCCTCGGGACATAGAATTTATTTCCAAAACAAGTGATGACATTTTGGGTCATCACATTATCTCTTTCATTGTTGATTTCCATTATTTGAAGTCATTGTTATACGTTATCTCTTTTATTGTGAGTTAGTCTTATCTAATATTGTGATTATATATTATCTCCCTCATTGTTGAGTTATTTGTTGTCGTTGATATTCTTGTACACATTGTGCTGGAGCCATGGGCTATTATTGTGAAAATATTGATATTGTTGATTGTTTGCAAGTTGTTATATATGGGCACTTGCGGTGCGAGTTGTTATTTTGATGTGTTATTGACGCGCATATGGCTGTATAAGGCTTGGGGTTAATGTGCATGCAGCGGTATAAGGTGGGACTTATATGTGTGTTGCTTGTAAGGGAACTACGTGAAGCCACACGACGTCATAATGTGGGCTAAAGCGCGTGTAGCTGTTTCGGGAAAGTATTTTCAAAATCTATAAGGCTCACACTGCGGTTAGGAAATATTGTGATTGAAATTGATAAATGTGAATACGAGGCGGTACCTCGGTTGTGATTCTTGATTTATACGAGGCGTTACCTCGGTTGTGATTCTTATTGTACACGAGGCGGTACCTCATTGTGATTCTTGTTATTTATCTCATGTTTCAAAGAGTTTTGGTGGGAATATTTCTTGTTGTTTTGTTCTTCCTGGTTCTATCAGTTGTTGTCCGTATATGATCATTATGGTTCTCTTTTATTTCTTCCTTTATGTTATTTCCATGCTTAAATTTCGGTGTTAGTTTATGTCATTATTTTGTTTCGTATCAGTTATTTCCTCGCGTTATATTATAATTCGTTCTTATGTTTTCATACTATTTATTTGTATCCTAGTAGGTATCATGACCTAGGTACCGTTGTAGGGTACTCATGCTATGCCTATGCACATCTTTTTATGCAGATCCAGGTACGTCTGCCTATGTCGAACGCTAGAGTTGATTTGAGTAGCTGCTTGTGGAGACTTCAAGGTATACCTGCTCTACGTCTGCAAGCCTCTGAGTCACCTTTCTTTTCTGTTACTATTGTTGTATTTTTCATTCAGATAGAGACGTTGTAGACACTTTAGCTTACTCTGCAGAGCTTATGACTCTGTTCCACCAATCTTAGGGAGTGTATTATTGAGATTCTATTTTCGAAAGATTTTATGAGTTTATCATACTTGTTTTTATTATTTTGTTAATTATATCCGTCCAGTTGTTATCAAATGTTAGGCTTACCTAGTCATAGAGACTAGGTGCTATCACGACATCCTATAGAGGGAAATTGGGGTCTTGACAAAAAGCTGCTAGAGAGGTGTTAGGGGTCACGAATGAATACTCAGGAGTCCACAAGGGGACTAGTTGTGGAATAAAGAGGTTCAACAAAAAGTGGAAGCGAAGAAAGTGGCAAATTTAAAGGTAGTAGAGAGTTCAGTCGAGGATAAAAAAAGGATGAATAAGGGGAGTTATAAAAAGGCTAAGAAGGAGGTGAAGTTAGTTGTCACGACGGATAAGATTGCAGCGTTTGGATACTTGTACGAGGAACTTGGAGGCAAAGGCAGTGACAAGAGAATGGACCAAGTAAGGTGAAACAAAGATGAAGAAGGCAAGGTATTGATGGAAGTAGCATGTATTAGTCTTTGGTGGTAGACATACTTTCATAAACTCTTGAACGAAGATGTGCACAGGAACATAGTGCTTGGTGAGTTGGATAACTCAGAGAGCCAGTGAGATTTTGGGTTTTTAGGCATATTATGGTTGAGGAGGTTGAGAGGGTGATGCAGAAGATGAGCAGAAGAGACTGGCCAAACGAGATCCCAATGAAATTTTGGAAAGACACGGGCCGAATTGTTTTAGCGTGTCTTACTGGATTGTTTAATGTCATTTTTAGGACAAAGAAGATGCCCGATGAATAAAGGTAGAGTTTGATGGTTCCATTATACAAGAATAAAGGTGATGTCCAGAATTGCAACAACTATAAGGGTATCAAGCTGCTGAGTCACACTATGAAAGTTTGGGAGGGAATAGTAGGGATAAAGGTGAGGAGTGTGTCTATTTCTAAGAACCAATTTGGATTCATGTCGGGGCATCGACTACTGAAGCCATTCATCTTGTGAGGATATTGGTGGAGCAGTATAGGGAGAGAAAGAAAGGCTTGCATATGGTGTTCATTGATATAGAAAAAACCTACGATAAAGTCCCGAGGGAGGTCTATGGAGGTGTTTGGAGGTTGGCGGTATTCCAGTAGTGTACACTAGGGTGATTAGGGATATGTAAGATGGTACTAAAACTCGAGTAAGGACAGTGGAAGGAGACTTGGATCATTTTCCAATGTTGATGGGGTTATATTAGGGATCACCTCTTAGCCTATATTTGTTTGCTCTGACGTTCGATATGCTGACGTGACTCATACAAGAGGAGGTACCGTGGTGTATGTTAGTTACATATCACATAGTGCTGATTGATGAGATGCATTGCTAGATTAATGCTAGGCTAAAGGTTTGGAGACAGACCCTAAAGTTTAAAGGTTTCAGGTTGAGTAGCGAAAACAGAATAGTTGGAGTGCAAGTTTAGTGATGGGACGCATGAAGTAGAAGTGGACATGAAGCTTGATGCACAAGTCATCTCCAAAAGAGATAGTTTCAAATATCTTAAGTCTGTTATCCAAGGCAATGAGGAGATTGATGAGGATGTTACACATTGTATTGGAGAAGAGTAGATGAAATGAAGGCTTGCATTTGGTGTTTTGTGTGATAAGGATATGCTACCAAGACTTAAGGGCAAGTTTTACAGAGTGATAGTTGGATCGACTATGTTATATGGTGCTGAGTGTTGGCCAGTCACAAAATTCCATGTCCAGAAGATGAAAATAACAAAAATAAGTATGTTAAGATGGATGTGTGGGCATACTGGGAAAGAAAAGATTAGGAATGAAGTTATTAGGGATAAGGTGTGAGTGGCCCTTATGGAAGACAAAATGCAGGAATCGAGGCTAAGATGGTTTAGGCACGTAATAAGGAGAGACATAAATGCCTCAATTAGAAGGTGTGAAAGGTTGACCATGGCGGGTTTGACGAAGGATAGAGGTATGCCAAAGAAGTACTAGGGAGAGGTGATTAGGTAGATTATGACATTGCTTCAGCTTACCGGGGACATGATCCTCGATAGGATGGTGTGGAGGTCGAGAATTAGGGTTGAAGGTCGATAGGTAGTCAAGAGTTTCTCCTAGTCTTACTATTGTGGAGGTCGAGAATTAGGGTTGAAGGTTAATAGGTCGTCATGAGTTTCTCCTAGTCTTACCAGCAATATTAGTAATATTCTTATAGTTTCTTGTTCTTAGATCTTTGTCATTACACGTTGTGTCATTCTCACCAGTAGTATTAGTATTATTCTTGTATTTTTTATTTCTAGATATTTGTTATTACACATCGTGTCTTTGTTATTTTTTTTTTGTTGTTATTATTGGTTGCTTCATGTCACGACCCAAATTTCCACCGTCGGAACTGTGATGGCGCCTAATATTTCACTTGCTAGGCAAGCCAATATTAGAAAATTATTAAGCCAAACCTTATTCTATTCATTAAATAATAGTGAATAAGCTAAAATGAAATATAACGGATGCGGAATAATATAAAAAAACTTCATAATTTATTACTACCCGGACCTGGTGTCACAATTTACGAACATTCTAGGATTTACCGTAAGTAAAGTTTGAAAGAAATACTACTGTTTGAACGAAGAAACAGTAAGAAAGAAAAGATAGACGAGGGCTTCAAGGTCTGCAAACGCCGACAGATCTACCTTCTGTCTCCAGTAATCCGGTCCGAGCTGCTATGCCTCTCAATCAACTGGGACCAATACCAAAATCTGTACAGGAAGTGCAGAGTGCAGTATCAGTATAACTGACCCCATGTACTGGTAATTATCGATCCTAACCTCGTGAAGTAGTGACGAGGCTATGACAAGACACCTACAAATAAACCTGTTCAATTCAACAGTATATGTACAAAGATAACGGCAAGGAAAAGATAGACAAGTAATATCGGGAGGTAGGGGGACATGTTGAGGGGATCACAAGATAAAAAATCACAGCAGTAATAAGAACTTGATCATGCAATATACCTTGAACAAATAAGAACAAGTAAACATAGTAAGGGAAAATGCACAGCATCACCCTTTGTGCTTAACTCTCTCATAACATGGTACGGCATCACCCTTCGTGTAATAACACTCATAATATGGCAAGACATCACCCTTCATGCATTAACACTCACAAGATGGCATGACATCACCCTTCTTGCATTAACACTCTCCCTCGCCATAAAGCAATGAACAATGACAACAGGGAGATAGAAATAACATGAACAAGTCTTACTTCAACATTTGATTCCACAATGTCAACCTTAACTTTGAATCGATACTCAATTATTACCATATTCTGTAAACATGATAAGAATGATCAACTTAATGATTAACTAGTCTAAGCATGAATGATATGATCAAGGAAAGCAACAATTACAAAAATAAGACCCACCCGCACGCTATAACCCTGCAACAACGCATAGGTACTCGTCACCTCACCTATATGTTGTATCCAACATCTAAACACGTAGAAAATACACAAATAAGTCACAATCCCTCAAGACAAGGTTAACCACGACACTTACCTCGCTCCAACGGTCAAACTCAAAGCTCAACCACGGATTTTCCTCTCAAACAAGCCTCCGAACCACTAGAATCTAGCAAATTGCCAACCAAGCTATTCAAATTAAGCCTTAAGAACTACCCACGATTGCAAGGAATTCAATTTAGGTTATTATTGAAAAAGTCAATCCCCGGGCTCGCTTGGTCCAAACCGAAAATTCGGACCAAAACCCCATTACTCATTCACCCCCGAGCCCGGTTATATAATTGATTTTGGAATCCGACCTCAATTTGAGGTCTAAATCCCCAATTTTCTAAATTTCTAGTTTCTACCCAAAAAACCCTAATTCCACCATGATTTGGGGAAGAAGAGTTCTTGGAAATATCGCCTCTAGAGTTCTAGGATTTGAAAATTTGATGAATGAGAGAAAAATCCCGTCTAAGTCATATTTACCCAGATGCAGATGCTGCATCTGCGACTTGGGCTTCACAAATACGAAGCCCGTAAATGCGAATGAACCATTGCAAATGCGAAGCCCTTCACACCTCTGCTATCTCCGCAAATGCGAACTCTGAAGCATCCGCAAATGTGAACCAATGATCGTATTTGCGATCATTGCTACCGAGCACCCACTTCCCAAATGCGAACCTTGGCCTTCCCAGCCACTCTTCGCAAATGCGATGAGTAGATCGCAAATGCGAACCCAACAATGGTCGCAAATGCGAGGATTGACCTCGCAAATGTGAGGTCTGAGTCCTGCAACTAAATCTGAAACACCATCTGAGTTCTAAGTCCGAAGTTTCATTCCATGGCCAAAACTCACCCGAGCCCTCAGGAACTTGCTTGCGCGATTAAATCGCCAAAATAACACCTAGAACTATGAATTGGACACCAAATCATATAGAATTTTCAAAAAAAAATTGAAACTCCTATTTTCACAACTGGACATCCGAATCACGTTGAACCACCTCCGTTTCTCACCAAATTTCACAGACATGTCATAAATATAGTATTGGACCTATACCGGTTTCCGGAACCAAAATACGGGCCCGTTATCCAAAAAGTCAAACATTGGTCAGACATTTCAATTCATTAGGCCTTTAACTTTCAAATTTCGGCAAAGTCCGATATCTCAGGCTAGAGACTTCCGATTTCGATTTCGGGTATACATATAAATCCCAAATCACGATACGGACCCACCGGGACCGTCAAAATACGAATCCGAATCTATTTACCAAAAAATATTGATCGAAGTCAACTCAAATAAATTTTTTAGGCAAAATTTATTGTTTTTATCAGTTTTTAACATAAAAACTTTCTGGAAAGATGCTCGGACTACGTACGAAAATCGAGAAAAGCTAAAACATGATTTTTAAGGCTTCGGATCAGAGAGTTAGGTTTCAAAACATGAGATGAACTATCGGGTCATCACACTTTATTTTCACCGTTCCTTGAGCCGAGAGTCTATCGGAAACAGCTGCTCTAGCTTCATAAGGTAGGGGTAAGGTATGCATACACATTATCTTTCCCCGATTTTACTTGTGGGATTACACGAAGTTTATTGTCGTTGTTGTTGTTGTTGTACTCTTCCAAATGAAAGGACTTGACTATGCTAACTATCGTAATCACAACACCTTTTTTCCCTATTATAACTAAAACTACGACGGATATCTATCTTGTTAAAACACGAACTTATCAAAATAACATACACCCTAGTACATGTTCCTTGACGCTTTGGGCACCCCCAAAGATCGGGGATTTCGTGATATTTTTGATTGTGATATTTTTGAGGAGTTATACATTTGTATAATGATAAGACCGTTTACTATTTCTTGAAGCTCAATCCCGCGAAAAGTGATTAAAGTAATGATAAGTTTTATGTAAATTAAGTGGCTTATATCACCAGAAGTAGATATTAAAGAAAGGCCTTTCTGCCAGCTTGTGTTTAAGTTATATACTTTGTTAGTATAAGTGGTATTTACATCATCAAGTCACCGTTATTTGTTATAGTGGTAATCTCTCTTATTTTAAAATCTAACATTTTAAGAAGGTTTACCTGCATATATCCTTTGTGACTTGATGGTGTAATTTTTATATATACTGACTTTGTATTTAACCTAAACTCTAGTTTGTTAAATGCAACTACAACAAAGCAGCTGCGAATAACATGCTTTATGCCTATGAATAACACTGCTACAAGTAATTACACAGAGAACAAAAAATCCAACTATTTTTAAATGATGTCCGCCGTTGTCTAATGGGCTAAATTTTCTGTAAAAGAAAAATCCAACTATTTTTTTAAAGATAAAATCTTATGTGGATTGAATTAAAGAGCGGTTTCAAACAATTCAACAGTTCATATTGAAGAAACGTATAAAAATAATCAAACAAATCATAGAATGTAGAAGTATTGAAGAAAAAAGAGAAAATGTAAAGTTGATATCTTTTAGCTCCCACAACTCTGATTTGCGCTCTTGTTTTCCTCCCAAAATGGCTGTGATAATCCTCAAAAACGAAATACTCATGAAATTTAATTATATATATTTCTTGACTGAACTGAACTTCCTGAACCTGGTAACATACGTGAGAAGATGAAAAATTTTAGCCAAAAGGTTTTGGGTTTATTTAGTTATATGCCTCCAAGTAATATTGATTCCAGACATAAAAGGAAGTAATTTCTTTTTGTTAATAGGCACACAAAAGGAAGTACTATTATGAATTGGTTATGTTAGTTATTAATATAGAGAGAGAGAGAAATAATTCCCTTTTCCTCCTTAGAACGAGTCTGGGGGATTAAACAGGTGGGAATTAATCCAAGCCCTTGAAAATTCCTATTATAATGCCTAACTTTATGCTTCTCATGCCATTTACCCCCCTGTGATATAAAAAGCCAATTAAATCATCCTAATTCACTTTTGTCTCAAAAACAAAAAAAATGGAAGATGATAAGCGAGGAATTCTGCCAAATATGGCTATTAAAAGAAGTCCAGAAAGCAATTCAAATATCACCATACAAACAACTACAACTACAACCTCTACATTTACAAATAATTGTACCAACAATAAGATCGACGACAACAACAACAATAATAAGTGCAGCAGTAGTAGTAGTAATAATAATAATAATAATAATAATAGTAAAGAACAAGATCGGTTCCTTCCAATAGCGAATGTGGGACGAATCATGAAGAAAGTCCTCCCAGGAAATGGAAAGATTTCAAAAGATGCAAAGGAAACGGTCCAAGAATGCGTATCAGAGTTCATTAGCTTTGTTACTGGTGAAGCATCAGACAAATGCCAACGCGAAAAGAGGAAGACGATTAATGGCGATGACATTATATGGGCTATCGGAGTCCTTGGATTCGACGAATATGTGAATCCATTAAAGCAATATCTTAACAAGTATAGAGAACTTGAAGGTGAAAAACTAAATGTTCCTAATAAGCAGCAGCAGCAGCAGCAGCAGCAACAACAACAGCTACATGATCACGCGCATTCACCTAGTTTGCCTAATTACAACAGCGTATATAATTCACCCTCAGGTCTTGGTTTGCCTCAACCTTCATTTGTGTCAACAGATCAATCATTTCCGTTGCCATTGATTTCACAGAATTCAATTCAATCCCAATTATCTCAACAAGAGCAGCAGATTGACTCTGTTGGGCATTGGTAAAAAAAAAATGAATAGTTTTGATCATTATACGTAATTTATCTTTTTTTTTCTTTTGGTATTTTCCTCCTTTCATTTGAAAATTTTTGTAACGTAAAATGATATAGGATGAGCATACTGTTATATTACATTGAAATTCTTAGACGGCTTATATATATATATATGATTTAATTAGGACAGTTTAGGATTTAGCACGTAGTGTTATTTATGTCGTGCATATAACATCTCATGCACACACGTAGAGAAGCATGTTTTGTTTAGCTAGAAACATATAACGTCTAATTTGTTTGATCTAAATTCTTTTGAAATGCTGTATATATATACATACAGATACACACTCTTCCCTCATGTTTTGCATATTTGAGCTTTGAGCTTGTGGATGGTAGCTATGGAGTCCCTTATGTTTGTCTTTAGCCATGCTGAATGCATAGCGTTAATAGTCGTTACTGGTTAATTCACTTTGTCATTCTTTATATACCGTGCATGAAAATCATAAATTTTGTTTTTCTTCATTTTTATTCAAAATTGATTGGTCATTCTCAGACCTCGAAAAAGAATGTACTATCTTTAATCTTGAGTGTTTATGGTTTTATGCCAAAATCTTACATGTGAGATGCCTTGGAGGAAAGAAAGGTGATTATCGGGGCGGATTTACGTACTGCCCAATTTATTGGTGCAGATGAGCTCATGATCTTTTCGTCAAACTAGGTATTTTATATATATATATATATATATATATATATATATATATATATATATATATATATATATATATATATATTTTCTAGAATTGATCTATATTATCTGTTGGGCGCGTTATGCTACAACAAGTTTGAATGGTGCACTTAGTTTGAAGGTTGAGTTATTTACCATGAATTTGGTGCACTAGGAAGAATTCCTTTTGTCTACAAATAGTGGCTTCTTCTTAGCTTTTTGATGTTGTGCAGGAAGCTTCAGTCTTTGAGATGGTTTTGGGCTCTTACCATTTCTTGTAAAGATTAATTTCCTCTTCCAACCATCTATATATAGACATGTGAATTTATTTGACATCCAGCTTTCGGCTATGCACTCTTGAAACTTTAGTTATTTAAGTAGTAGCTTCATTCTATAGTTACTTTGAATAACTCATAGTATAGAAAACTTATTTGGACACCCAAGAAGTTGGAATATGTTGGAGGAAATTGATTTTAATCCAGCTGATGTTAGTCAGAATTTGATGCCTAAATCTGCTGAAGAGTATGCTAAAGCTTGCATATCGAGATTGATTTTCCTTTTGTTCAATTGAGCACAATAGAATACTTGTAATGTAAGTTCAGTAACGGGACTCGTGAAGCGGACATGGATGTAAAGCCTGATACACAAGTCATCCTCACTAGCAGTGGCGGAGGCAGGATTTACGCTAAGAGAGTTCAAAAAGAAAAAAGTTAAAAAAAGTTTAAAAAAAGATTTTAGCTAGTAGGAGTTGAACCTATGACCTTACAAAGGTTTTAAACCCTCTTGACCACTAAGATATGCTTTTGGGTTGTATATGCCACGACCCGAATTTCCCACCATCGTTCGTCGTGATGACGCCTACTAACGGAGCTAGGCCAGCCAAGCATTAAACATACTCTAACTAATCTCAACAATATATTATACTGGAAAAATAATTAAATAAATGCGGAAGTCTTTAAGTTTAATAAAATAAAATCGATCGCGGAATTTAATAACACATCACTACCCAAAATTTGGTGTCATTAGCTCACGGACTACTAAAGAGTACTGGATACAAGTCTGAATGAAAGAAAATACATGTGTCTGTCATCGGAACAATGAAACAAACTCAAATAAACGAAAGGGACTTCGGCTTACGAACGCCAGCTAGGCTACCTCGAGAGTCCTTGGACTGAAGATAGCTCCCGGATAAAAATCCTATGGCTGTTGTCCAAAATCTGCTCCTGGATCTGTCCACAAAGAAATGCACAGAGTGTAGCATCAGCACAACCGACCCCATGTGCTGGTAAGTGCCTGGCCTAACCCCGGCGAAGTAGTGACGAGGCTAGACAGAACTACCAAATCAACCTGTACAATTCTATATACATATATATCCAATAGAAGGAAAAGAAATACCGAACTAGGCGGTTAAAGGGAGGGAAACATGTTGTGGGGAAGTACAATCTGAATATAAAATTTATCAGCGTAATTAAGAGACAGGGCACAATAATAACTACCAAAGCATAAGAAAATCAATAGTTGCACGGCATCAACCTTCGTGCTTTTACTCTCATCCTCACCCAAA
>MU716130.1:3630-52949 GCA_026770625.1 Nicotiana glauca
TTTGACCCCCGAACACGATCCCGGCTTAATTCCTTGAGCTTTTACTCAGACTTCAAAGCTTCAAATCACTTAAATTTATTCCATAACATCTATATAGCTCGGAATCACACCTACAAGGCATAAAATACACAATTAGTGCAAAACACTAGCGATTAAAGCACAAACTCAACTAAAGTGCAGTAAATTATAGTGTAATAATCGACTAAAACACGTAATAATAGCCTATCATCAACTACCTACGATGTATTGGGAAAAATTAAATTAATATATCGAATTAATTATGTGATAACATGTCATGACACGTGCGTAAAGAAATGTCAGTTGGCGAAGAATAGATGAAGAGGCACGAGCTTTAGCAGGCACAGACAAAAATCCAAGAAAGCCACAAGGGATAGGTGCTCGAATCTCTTGATATTCTGAAGAGGCATCAGAAGAATAAACCTAAATAGCAAAAGGGGTATATATACGTATTATTGGAAATTAATAGGCATTAATTACAGAAAATGTTATAGAATCTGTATTAAATCAGTTATGATTGCCAATTATAACGTTATATTAAATGCCATTAATTGTCCATAATGACTCCATTATGAAAGGAGAAAAACGTATTAATTAGAAATAGCTATAAAAGGTGAGGAATGAACATTTGTAATGACACAAAATATTATTGAAATATACTGATTTACTTTGCTTTCTATTCAGCTATTATTTACATCAATTATTTATTTCTACTTGATTATCAGTAACCAGAGTTCTTCTAAAATAAACTTTGACCGAAATCCCAATTTTTGGTTAAACAAATTGGTTCAGTTACCGGGAATCTGATAATCTATTCCTTTCTAAATTAAACTTTTTGTCAAATCAATCATGTCAAATGTCGATGACAACAATCAAAGAGACCGTCAACTCCAGGAGAATCAGCAAGGTGATGGAACCCGGTCCCTTCCCCACGAAATTCTCCTCGATAATCTCGAGAAGGAACTCCTGATGGATCTCAATCAAATGCAAATGGTAAATTGGAAAATGATGAGGCTATTAACGAAACTTTGCAAAAGTTAACCGCTCAACAAGTCAGCAAAGCTCTTGAGGCTTTCGCTAACAACTACCAGCTGTGCCACCAATATCAACTCCAAACAACAACACCTTAGAAAATCCTCGCTCAGGACTCGTTAACTCAGGCAGTGGGGGAACTCCTAGTGAGTCTCGTGACGGAGGGTCAGGTAACCCAATTAATTCTGATTTACAAAATTTAGTACTAACTTTGCAAAAATAGCTCAAGGAACAAAGCGGTCGCATAGAGCAAATATCTAGAGTACCGCCTGTAATAAAGGGGATAGATATGGACAAATACTCACAATAACCTTGGAAGCCAAGTGCTGCTCCTTTACCAATTTCGAAGAAATTTAAGATGCCCGATATCCCAAAATGCGATGGTACCACTGATCCACGAGATCACGTAACTGCTTTCACAATAAGTGTAAAAGCTAACGGCTTGACCAAGCAGGAAATTGAATCAGTTTTGGTCAAAAAATTCGGAGAAACACTCACTAAGGGAGTATTAACATGGTACTCGCTTTTACCCAAAAATTCTATAGATTATTTTGCTGAACTTGCAGATTCATTCATCAAAGCACACTCGGGAGCTCAAAAAGTTGAGAAAAGAATGGAGGACATTTTTAAAATAAAGCAAGGAGATACGGAGTTACTCAGGGAATTCGTAGACAGGTTCCAGCGTGAAAGGATGATGTTGCCATGTGTACCAGATAACCGTGTATCAATGGCATTTGCCAGCAATATAAATGAAAAAAGTTCAGAAGCCACGAGGAGACTCAAGGAAAGCCTATGAGAATTTCCATCTACAACTTGGAATGATGTTTATAACAGATACAACACGAAGCTGCGGATAGAAGAGTATACCATCATTCAATCTCAAAGGGATGAAAAGATAAGTTCAAGGTGAGCTAAAACTAAAAAAAGGTCCGATAAAAATAGGTACAAACCTTACATGGGACCAGCAGGAAGAGACTCACGATCAAAATAGGATAACCTCAGGTACGATCATAGATCAAGAGATAGGGAGTCAGGTTCATCATCAAGGTTTGGGAAAGAGCGAAACGCACGAGAGACGCGTGGTGATGACAGAAGCTCTAAGGTGAAAATCGGCGGCTACAATTTTAATGTAAGCACATCTGAATTGGTGGCTGTTTTGAGGAGCATGGGCGACAAGGTACGCTGGCCAAAAGAAATGAGATCAAATCCAAACAGGCAAAATCCTGATTATTGGTGCGAGTTTCACCATGATCACGGTCACAAAACGGCAGATTGTATATTGCTGCAAGGTGAAGTTTAACATTTATTGAAACAAGGGTATCTAACTAAATTATTTAGTGAAAAAGGAAAAAAGACAAGAGCCTCCAAAACCCCCTTCACCAAAAAGGACTGTTAATATCATAAGTGGGGGAGAAGAGATCAATGGCATAACAACAGCCACGAATGTTTCAAAAATTACAGTCACACAGGGGAAGCAAGTTCGACGTGTTCTAGAAGAAGAAAGTATTACCTTTGATGATGCAGATGGTGTACTAACCCCACACAATGACGCACTGGTAATATCTTTACTTGTATATGACGCTAAGGTGAAATGAGTTTTGATTGATCCGGGCAGCTTCGTGAATATCATTATATTAAGAGTGGTAAACGAAATGCAAGCTAAAGATAAGCTAATACCCAAGGCGCACACCTTATCTGGTTTTGACAACTCAAGCGTTGTAACAAAAGGGGAGATAATACTCACCACATTCATAGAAGGAGTTGTCAAAGACACGAAATTTCAGGTGGTAGAGATGGATATGGCTAACAATATGATTCTCGATAGACCGTGGATTCACGAAATGGATGATGTGCCATCTACCCTGCACCAAGTTATTAAATTCCCTTCACAATGGGGAATATGACAAATCCATGGTGACCAAAAAGCGTCTAGGAGCATCAATTCCGTAGCAGATGCAAGCGCAAAAAATGAAGAAAAATAGCAATTACAGAATTCAGTTGAGGATGATGCAACACAAACCTCAACTGAGCACGGGAAAATAGATGTAGACTCGAGGCCTGATACCATACAAGAGCCAGAGAAAACTGAAAACATCAAAACAATGATTGAGGAATTGAAAGCCGTAGTACTATTCGCACCCTGGCCTGAAAGGAAAGTCTACCTTGGGGCCAACCTCAGCCAGGAAATGAAAAGTAAGTTGACTGAAAACTAACATAGATTGTTTTGCCTGGTCCCATTCTGATATGACAGGGATACCTCCGGAAGTGATGACTCACAAGTTAAATGAAGATCCATCATAACAAAAGAAAAGAAAGCAAAAATCTTTCAAAAATCGAGTGATTCAAGATGAGGTACAAAAGCTCTTAAAAATTGGGTCCATCCACGAGGTAAAATATCCAAATTGGTTAGCTAATACAGTAGTGGCACCTAAAAAGAATGGTAAGTGGCGAGTTTGTGTAGATTATACTGACCTAAACAAAGCTTGTCCTAAAGATTCTTTTCCATTACCGCATATAGATCAACTAATTGATGATACTGCTAGACATGAAATGTTAAGTTTTTTAGATGCATATTCGGGGTATAATCAAATCAAAATGGATCCCATAGATGAGGAAAAAACTTCATTTATAACAGACATAGGGACTTACTGTTACAAAGTAATACCATTTGGTCTTAAGAACACTGAAGCCACATATCAAAGATTGGTGACTAAAATATTTCAAGAACATTTAGGGAAAACCATGGAAGTCTACATAGATGATATGCTAGTCAAGTCACAAAAAGTAGAGGATCATATCCAGCACTTGTCTGATACACTTTAGATTCTCCGTAAATTTAACATGAAGCTAAACCCCAAAAAATGTGCATTTGGAGTTTCGTCAAGTAAGTTCTTGAGATTTCTCATTTTTAACCGTGGCATTGAAGTAAATCCCGTGCAGATTAAAGATATTGAGGAAATTCCTGATACACTTACAAGTAAAAAAGAAGTACAAAGACTGACGGGGAGAATAGCAGCCTTGGGAAGATTTATTTCCAAATCATCAGAAAAATGCTTCAGGTTCTTTTCAACTCTAAAAAAGCAGGATCAGTTCGAATGGTCTGAGGAATGTCAGCAAGCGTTTAAAAATTTAAAAGTATACTTGTCAAATCCATCATTGCTCGCAAAGCCAAAAGACGGGGAGAAACTACTCATCTACCTTGCTATTTCAGATGTAGCGGTAAGTGTTGTTTTAGTTCGTGAAGACCAAGGTAAATAGTCTCCAATTTATTATGTTAGAAAGTCATTATTAGATGCTGACAATCGATATCCTCATCTAGAAAAACTTGCACCTACATTAATCATGGAATCTAGGGAATTAAGACCTTATTTTCAATGCCATCCCATCTCTGTAGTAACTGCTTACCCCATACGTAATATACTACATAAATAAGAGTTATCAGGTAGATTAGCAAAGTGGGCCATATAAAGTGAATATGAAAATATGTATCAACCTTCAATAAAGTTACAAGTGTTAGCAGATTTTAGCCAAGGGATGCAACTAGAAGCAGAAAAAGAACTACAGGTATTCAATGGGTCTAATCCAGGAACTTGGACTTTATTTGCTGATGGTTCTTCAAATGTAAAAGGGGCAGGTCTAGGGATTGTTTTGGTACCACATACGAGAGAAACCATACGATAAGCTATAAAATGTTACCCCTATTACTAAAAATGAGGTAGAATATGAAGCTGTGATTGTAGGTTTAGAAGTGGCACGCAAGCTTGGCATAGAACAGGTCGTAATCAAAAAGCGATTCACAGCTCGTAGTTAACCAAATGTTGGGGACTTACACAGTCAGAGAGGCAAGAATGCAGCAATACCTGGAACAGCCACGTGATCTGGTTAGACAATTCCAAACCTGGAAAGTCATGCAGATACCAAGAGAGGAGAATGTCGAGGCAGACGCCCTAGCTAATCTTGCATCTGCTGCAGAAGTAACAAATGATGAAAATGTTTCTGTAATTCATTTATTTCATTCAGTACTTGATCAAGAAAAAAATGAGGTAAATTTCAATAATTTAACTTGGGATTGGAGGAACGAGATTGTCACTTTTTTGCAGTATGGAATATTACCTGAAGATAAGAAAAAGTCTCAAGCACTTCACAAAAAAACTGCTCGATACTATTTAAAGCAAGACAATCTTTATCGTAAAATGTTTGGTGGTCCTCTAGCAAGATGCCTTGGGACTTCTCAAACAGAGTATGTGATGAGAGAAATACACGAGGGACATTGTGGAAATCACACAGGAGGAAGATCTTTAGTAAAAACCATGATTAAAGCTGGTTATTATTGGCCAAAAATGGAAGAAGATGCGGAAAATTTTGTGGCTAAATGTGATAAGTGCCAAAGATATGGTAACAACATGCACAGACCTGCTGAATTATTATATCCAGTCATTCCACCGTAGTCTTTTATGAAGTGGGGGATGGATATCTTGGGTCCACTACTGCAAGCCAAAGGCAAGGTAAGATTTTTGCTCGTACTTACTGATTACTTTACTAAGTGAGTAGAAGCAGGAGCTTTTAAACAGATACGAGAAAAATAGGTTAGAGATTTCATTTGGCGAAATGTCATATGCCGATTTGGGGTACCAAAGGAAATCATATGTGATAATACCTGCAATTTATAGGCACGCAAATCACAAAATTCTTTCAAAGTTGGAAAATTAAAAGGATAACTTCAACGCCTTACCATCCGGTGGGTAATAGGCAAGCTGAATCAACAAATAAAGTCATTATCAATTACTTGAAGAAAATGTTGGAGGACTCTAAAGGCAAATAGACAGAGGTGTTACCTGGGGTCTTGTGGGCTTATCGAACAACCACAAAAACAAGTACCGGGGAAACACCGTTCTTATTTGTATACGGAGTTGAAGCTTTAATTCCAGTCGAGATAGTGGAACCAAGAACGAGATATAAACAAGCTACCGAGGAATCAAATGAAGAAGATATGCGAGTAAACCTGGATTTACTTGAAGAAAGGAGGGAAACTACGTTAATAAGGATGGCAGCATAAAAATAAGTTATGGAATGATACTATAACCGAAAAGCTCGTCTCAGAAACTTAAAGATTGGGAACTTCATACTTAAGAAAGTTCTCCTATCCACGAGGGCATCTAATGCAGGAAAGTTAAGTCCAACTTGGGAAGGACCTTATAGATTCATGGAATCGCAGGAAAAAGGAGCATATGAGCTGGAAACATTGGATGGCAAGATTCTACCCTCAAATTGGAATGTTGTTCATTTGAAGAGATATCATTTCTGAGGAAAAGAAATACCCACGAGCAGGTATACCTATTAATTATTTTTATTTTTGAATTATTTAAATTTTCTAACGATATTAGATGATAGGCAAAAAGCTAGCCCGTACTAAATGATGAATTATGACCTGCAAGACATGCGAAAAGACATAACTCCTGGTCTAGGGCTACAACTATTCTGATGGAAATTTAAAAGGGTTAAGCAGCCTTCATCTAAAATCATACCTCCGAGTCCCCTTTGTTTTTCCTTTTGAGGAAAAGGACTGCATGGGAGAAATAATCAAGTGCTCGAGATTTCATACTTTAAAGCTCAAACACTTGGGGGACTATATAATATACATATGATATATGTATAAAGAAGGCAAAGAAGACTGAAAATAACTAAAGTTCAAGTCAAGCCCAAAAGTCTACTCATAGAATGAATCAAGTTCAGAGCAAAGTGACGAGCCAATAACACAAAGCTAGTAAAAAAAACCTTATAGATTTCAAAATTTTATGATATCTAGGTTAAAGGCAATGTTTAGCCATGGGTTATACAAAAAAAAACCTTGGATTATTTCCCTTTTTGCAAATTTGTTGTAAAGAAAATAGTTACGAAAAAGTTATAGAAGTTATTTAAATACATGTAAGATGTTATTTAAACTTGACAAAGTTCAAATGAAAACTTTATCAAAGTTATTTCAAGAAACATGTGTGTTCCTATTTCTTTTATCGTACATTTACACCGTTATGAAGTTGAGACATCTTCTTCATTAAGTGTCGAATATAAAAGTGCTCTCTTTTATAAATACATGTTTGATTCAGATATCCATGAAGTTAAAAAAAAAATTGTAAAAAAGGTAAGATAAAAACCCATGAATTAACAAACAAGACCTTGAGTATAAAGGCCAAAACGAGCAAAACAGAAGCCCAAGACAATTAAGTTAAACAAAAACTTCTTAATATTAAGTTTAGACTAAGTATGAACCTAGTCGTAAACTGTTTTTCATTTGTACAAAATGCCCCGAAAAGGTCCGGGGACTTGTTTTTTTCAAAAACTAAACCCCCAAATAGGACCAGGGGTAAAACCACCAGAAAAAAAAGGATTCACACTTCACAAACTTTCACTAAGGGGAAGCGGAAGGATCTAAAGCGGTATCAATAGCAGCAGAATGTTCGAGTTGATTCGAAGGAGTTGGGGCAGTCACTGTACCCATATCATCTTCAACATGCTCAGGAGTATCAGCCATGGGAGAATGAAAGTCTTGGCCTTGCTGAGTTTTTTCAATGGTCTCACTTATCTTGGCTAACTCAGCATCCAAGTTGAAACCCTCTTAGCTAGCCTCCACAAGGGTATCATGGCGAGTGTTTAAAATAGCCCAACCACTTCAATGGTAGTCTTGTCCTCAAGAATCTCATAATCTCTCTCCCATTGATCAATCTAGTTTTTAAGCTTTTCATTCTCAGCCAAAGCAGTATCATAAGAATATTACAGAGGGGCAAGTGAACTTTCTAAAAATTTGACCTTATCAGAAGACTCACGGAGATCTTCTTGGGCTTGGGTAAGTGTTTTCACAAGTTCACCGTAGACCTATTTTTGGCTTAGCAATGCCTTCAACCCTCTAATCTCTTCACTAGCTTTGGAGAGTTGCTCAGAAAATGATGTCTCGAGGAGATTTTTGTCCTTGTCAACTTGATTTGAGGAAGCCTTATCAACTGCTAACTCTGAAGTCAAAACCTTCAACTGATGCTCTAAGGTGCACATGCTTTCTTCTAACATTTACATATCAATTTGAAGGCTTTCATATTGTTCTTTCCAGTTGTTTGCTTCAATCTGATAATCATGCATTAACTGTTCCATATGAGAAACCATCTTCATCATCTCTGTGCCAATAAAATTGATCTAAAAAAGAAGAAAGGGGTAAGAACCTTAATAAAAGAATAATGGAATAAAAAGCAAAAAGAAACAAATACCTTTAATGATGATTGCACTATGTCATTCATCCAAGTCAAAGAGCTATGACTCTCGAGATTGGATTTCCCCATTGGACCGATTAGAGGTTTCAACCATAAGTCAGCCCGACCTGACTTTTTCAAAAGATTACAATCGGTAGGGACCTCAATGGTAATCTTTTTCGTCGTTCCACTTCCACTCGAAGAACCAACCTTTGTACGAGGAACGGTAGTAGGAGGAACTGTAGGGGAAGTCATCATAATTTGAGGTGGAGCAGTAACAGCAGCGGTTACAACTGGTAAAGAACGAGCCACAGGGATAGGTATGGTGGTAAAAGAGGCAAGGGGTACTTCATCGAAAACCAAATCCAAATTTTCAGTATCAAACCCACAAGAAAAAACTGATCAAAGTATCCTCATCAGAGCTCACCAGGTGGCTTCAACAGCCTCGGTTATGGGAACAGTACGGGGAGGAGTCGCTTCATCATCTGAAAAGACGCGTCTTCTGGACCGTGGCCTTTTATCAAGGAACCTCCATCATGTTCCTCCTCTTCTTCAAAATCTTGGACGACTGCAAATTTTCTTTTTGATGAAGAACTCAAGATTATCTCTTGAGCTCTCTCCAAAGAAACTCTGGAAGCCACGAATACTTCAGCACTAACACCACAAATGGGAAATCCTGATAAAAATAAGGATCAAATAAGTTCTAAGGGAAAGATGAAGGAAAATATGAAAAAGAGAAGAGTAAAGCATTTACCATGAGTTTTAACCTTCCAACCAAACCTGTGCGAAAGGTTTTTCCAAGATCTACCTTCCATAGGAGCAGCTTTCAATAACTTTTTTACCCAATCACGAAAATTAGGAATCTCATCAACAGTTCCCATGGTTGCTGGAAAAAAGAAAAAAGTTGCACAGTAGTGGGAAAAATAAAGGGAAAAGATAGAGAAAGTTATAAAAAAAACTCACGTGCAAAATTCCACTTTTCAGGAAATGGAACATTTTCTTCGCCCACTAAACCAACAGTGGTGGCAACAACAAACCTGGCATACCAGCCACGATCCTTATAGTCCTTTGAGCTAACTAACACTCTTTTACTTCTCGTGACTAAAGTAAAAATCCCATGACGGAAAAGCTTCAGGGAGTAGAGATGAATCAAATGGAAAAAAGTAAAAGGCAAGTTAGCCAATCTTGTTAAATGTCTTAAACATGCAATAGCCCTCCACACAATGGGCCAATCTGTCCTAGACAAATGTTGAAAAAATGATAGAATTCAATGATAACATGATCAATGGGTGGTTTAAAATTCAGTGTAAAGGGATACGTATACACAAAAGAAAACCCGGTCAAGTAAGATATAATTCTTTGGTTCGTATTAGGAATTATAATAGTGAAATCAGGTCTCCAATGGAAATCCCTACGAACAACAGAGATAAGACCTTCAGTGATTTGAGAAAGATAAATATCAGCACGATCAAAAGAAGACATAGAAGAAACTTGGTTTCTAATTGATTCTCTATCAGTATAAAAAAGATTGTTCAGCAGGGACAATTTCATCCACTAAAGGCTCACGAATGGGTTCATTAGAATCTTTACTTCTAGATGAAGGTCTATGGGAAAGAGAACCCCTAGTTCTAGAAGGAGGAATAGAACTCACTAAAGGAATAGAAATACCCCTTACAGATGAAGACCCTAAACTATGCAATTTTCCTCCTCTTCTACTTCTAATGGGAGTAAGAGGAAGATTATCAACAATGGGGACTCTTCGAGGGTTAGGGTTTGAAGAAGACATGGCAGTACGAGGAGGAAGAAAGCAAGAATGAATTGTCTAAGATATGAAACTTTTTAGAGAAAGACAAAGCCAAAAGCTATATTTATACTCAGAAGCAACCGTAAAAAAAAGGTGTGATGATGGAAACGTCATGATGGAAACTGTCGCTTCGTAATTGATGAAGCCACAAAAAGCCCTAAAAGACGCTGAAAAGTTCCAAAACTAATCAAAATATGCCATGTGTCATGAGCATTAAATGGAAGTGACACATAAAGCATCAGTTCCAGAGAAGGTATAATGGCGGCAAAAATTCCCGCTTTAATGAGATCCACTTCCCAAATATTCTATTGATGAATAAATGGTTGTTGATACCCAATTTTTTCCTATGTATTTTATACACAAAATTCTTTCAAAATGACATGTACATGCATATATAAGCATGCTCAAGTGTTTTTGTATATTTCCTAATTTTAAAAGATTTTAAAATCAATTTATTATCCATTTTAGCAGTACAAAAATCAGTAATTATTCCAAAAACTATCGATTTTGGTGAATAATTTATTTTATTCTCATATTTATACCAAAATATAGTTAAGGTGCTTTTTTTTGTATATTTTTACAAATTTATCTGGTATTTTTAAAGCTAAATTACATACAATTGCAATTTTAGCCTATTTTAAGATTAATAGCATTCTTATAATTGTAAAATTGGTTTCAATATTTTTAATTAATATTTATATATTATTAATTGGTTCGGCACTTTAAATTTACTTTTAAAATCAATTCTTACTATTTTTTTTTATAAAATAAAAGGAAAAATTGGCTATTTAACATTTAGCCTCACTTTATTTCAATTACAGCCTCTTTTACATTTCAATTTTAACCCTTAACTGACCCAATTTGAATCCCAACTGGGCCATCCCAATTCCATACCCTTGACCCATTTAAATACCCGACCCAAGCCTCCTTTAATCTAGACCGTTGATCAATCTGATCAACGGTCACGATCTCCCCTTCCATAATTAAACCCAAACAACCTACCCTAATCCCTCATTTCCTATCTCTCAACCGCCCTTGAATACTCTCCACTCTCAAAACTCTCTCGAAGGTTCTTCAGAACCCTAGCCTATCTCCGACCCTTTTCCCACTGTGCTTTCACCGGAATCCATGACTTCTTAGGCCATGGATGGTCTATACTCACCCCCATCCACCATTAAACCATGTTTGTTCAAGGTTTTGAAGCTTGAATTCGATGGTTCTATTTCAGATCTTCTCAGATCCTTGGTTCTGTGGCTTCTCCGGCCATGCTCAAGCATATTCAAGCACGAGAAGCCTGATTCCTGACCTTTTCGACTCAAAATCTGATTTTTCTTCCAAGCCTTTCTCATTTCTAGGGTTTCTCCGAAACCCTAAGTTGTTCGAGGTTTTTTCTGTTTATTTTCTTATGATCTGTGACATATTTGTGTTCTACTCAACTTTTAAAGTAATTTTCCTAAATTTTCTTTTCAAAACCGTTATTTTTCGATTTAGGGTTTCTGAAAGGTTTTCAAAATATCTTTATGATTCTTTCTTCTCTTTTCTTTATGGGCGTTTGCCTATATTATGCTCGTATGTTTTTTTTTACTACGCGAGTGTTGTTCTTCTGATCCTTCTTTCTACTATACATGTTACTCCTGTGTTCACATGCTAATCCTTGTTATGTTTTCCTTACTCTTCTATAATATGTGTGTACTATTGAGTTCTTTGATTTTGTTTGCTGTACTAGACTCTGTTTATGTTCTTGCTAAGCATGTTTCATCTACTATGGCTTAAGTTTACACCACCTCTCTTTTCTTATGAACTTTCTTAAGTTCCGACTTTTCTAAAACATGCTCTTTTATGCCCTTAAATCAACTTTCTTTCTTTGTTGTTTCAAACCTGCTATCATATTTGTTTTGTTTCTTAGGAGGCTCTGATACAGACCTTTGAGTCTATTTTAATGGCTTGCCTTCTCATCTCCATGGCTGATTCGATTTGAAACCCTAGGATTTGGGGTTTTCTTTGACGAGGTTGATTTGGTGTTTGGACTGGGGTTCTACTTTGAACCTTTGACTCTCTCAGACTCATTTTGAGTCTATGAACTAGATTTGGACCTCTTTGTTTATGACTCTGAACTGTTCTATGCTAGACTCTTCTGATTAGCATGACATCTCTTTCTTGTTGAATCTTTCTTCAAAAGGCTTTCCAATTTATGATTGATTCACAATCTTTTTTTTAGGTTTGATTGATTGTTACTGATTTCCTTAGGTAAAACCCTTTACTCACCTTTCCTTGCTTGGTTCACTCGTACAAAGTTTATAATTTTGATTTCTTGACTGGTAACTGATCTCCTTTCCTTACTTGCACAAACCGTGTGTTGTCAAACCTTGTCCTTAAATAGACCTCTATGTATTTACCCCTCTTGTGCTGCTTTGGAAAAGTGTTTGATTGACCCCTTTCCTTAATTATTTTGCCCGTTTAAAATCAGAATCCCTTAATTAAAGGGAGATTGATTTCAATGTTATTTCCTTACCTTTTCTTACTTTTTTGCTGCACTATAAAAGGGGGCACGACCCTTCTGTACTGAGAAAAACCTCGAACCCTCAGTTCAACACTTACAAACCAATTCACACTTCGAATTTCAGACTCTTACACACACTCTCAATGACAATACTCTTGAAAATTCTCTACTCTCTTATGAGATCATTTATACTGCTTGCCTGCAATTTGGATTTTAAAGAATACTGTTGTATTTATTTGTTTCCCTGAAACTGGTATGTCTCAATTTTGGTTTCAGCCTCTTCCCTATGTGTTTACTTTATAGTTTCTACACTCTTGTCTACTTTGTTGTTCATATTTGTAACTATCCAACTGGTCGTTTTGCCTTTTAGAACCTCGTTCCCATAAATAAAACCTCCCGTACTTGCTTTAGCTAATTTACGACTTGCAGGGATGGTTGGTTCGGGAGTTGGAAGAGTTTTGAGTGAAATATGTCTAATTGTTTCTTTAAGATTTTCTTAAAAGACCAAGTTTGACTTCGGTCAACTTTTTGAAAAAATGGACCTGGACTCGTGATTTGACGGTCCCGGGAGTTCCGTGAAAAAATATGGGACCTGGGCGCATGCCTGGAATCAAATTCTGAGGTTCCTAGCTCGAGAAATGAATTTTTATTGAAAATAGTTAAATTGAAATCCTAAGAGTTTAATAAAAAGGAAAAATGCTTGATCACATTGATATCGGGCCCGTATGTTAGTTTCGGAGCCCGGTACAGGTTTGGTATAATATTTTAGTCTTGTCTGTGAAATTTGGTAAGAAACGGGATTGATTTGACGTAATTCGGACGTTCGGTTGAAAAGATAAGAATTTGAGTGTTCTTGAGGAATTCATGCATTCTGGGGTTAAATCCGTGGTTTTAGGTGTTAATTAGGCAATTTGATTACTTGAGCAAGTTTGCACACTGTTGTAGGACTTGCGTGAGTGTTCGGAGTGGAGCCCCGACGGCTCGGGTGAGATTCAGGCATGGTTGGAGGTAAGAAAACACAGCAGTTTGCTGATATTTTTTTGCTGCTGCTGTAGGATTCGCAATTGCGGGATGGCCATCACAATTGCAAACTCGCAATTGCGAGAAATTCTTCGCATTTGCGAAGTTGGCCGGGTTGGGCAGTGTTCGCATTTGCGAGCCATTTCTTCGCAATTGTGAACCCAGCAGGGTCCGCATTTGCGACCCATGCATCGCATTTGCGATCGAGGCAGGCTGGGGCTCAGTTCGCATTTGCAAACCTTTTGTCGCAATTGTGACCTTGCATTTGCGATCCTGGTGTCACAATTGCGACATCAGAGGACTGGTCAGGGCTTTTAAAAAATGGGACTTAGAGCATTTATTTCATTTCTACTCTACACTTGGGCGATTTGAGAGCTTCCAAAGAGGGGGACTTCAACATAGCATTATGAGGTAAGTTATTTCCATTCATCCTTAGTTTAAATACATGTATATTAGGTAGATTAGACACAAAAAATTAGGTAAAATCAAAGGGGTTAGAGCTAGGCCTAGGGTTTTAATAAAACTAAGATTTAACAACGAATTTTGTTATGAAATGAAGTAGAAATCATATATTATTGATCCTTAGGTAGTAGAGAACTATTTTCTTTGAAAAATTTAGGAATTCGGGCACGTGGGACCGGGGTTGGAATTTTGGAAACTCATGTAAATAGTTGGGAAATGGCTTGAATAGCTAGAAATCGATCTTGTGATCTTATATTAATTAGTTCTTACTTCATTTAACTAGTTGAGATCATTCGGCTCCGAATTTGAGGACTTGGGTTTGTTCTTGATATTGGAAGTGCGCTTTGGAGCAAGGTGAGTCTCCTTTCTAACCTTGTAAGAGGGAAATGTCCCCATAGGCATAATTATTGAATTAATTGTCATTGTATTCGGGGGCTATATACGCACTAGGTGACGAGAGTCCGTGCGTAGCAACTATTATTCTAAGTCCGGGTAGTTTAGGACCTATAAGCATGCTTTACGTGATATTCTAGTACAGATTGATAAACTTGGATTTGTATGAACTCTTTGATTAAGAAGAATGAGACTATAGAATGGCCCTTATCCTGTTGGTCCTTTAAGAGAGAATGATTGGCATTTCTATGTATGGTTACTCCTTACGTATATATTGATTGTTGTTGTTGCTTGTCAATGAGCTTATTTCTGTTTGACCGTGTCGCACGAGTGATTCGCGAGCGGGGTAATAGATGCATCTATGGTATGAGCCTTTTGATCCTCGGCAGTGCACAATTTACTTTTATGTTGGATCGGGCCGTACGTTCCTCGGTGATTATCTGCGCATGATTTATGTGGCATTCTATTGTGGGTTAAACTTCATAATCATTTTAAAATATAAATGGACGCTCATGCTGAGAATCTAAAGGAAGAATTGTTGTTTTATACTTACTAATCCTTACGATTTGAGTTATTTCTGCTTATTATAAATTCCCCTCATTTTTCATGACCTTAGTAAGTATCGAGTCGACCTCTCATCTCTACTTCTTCGAGATTAGACGGATACTTTTGGTGCGCCCCCGTGAGCGGACTTGGGACTTCTACGGTGAGCTGTTTCTCCTCCATTCCGACCCGCAACCGAAGAATTCTTTCCTTTGTACTTTTATTTTTCTGTCTTTCCTGATTCAGATAGTAGGATAGTATGATATTCTTTTGGGTGTATATTCTACTAGCTGCCCGTAGCTTGTGACACCCTTGTGACACCAGGTTCTGGCACACACTTTGGTAGACATTTAATTTTTTTTGGTTGTATAATTACATTATTTATGGCATTTCACTCTTCTGGCTTAATTCCAAATTAAGTATCTATTTCATTCATTTCTGATTAAAAGCAACATAAGAGTTTAGTAATGTTTCCGCGATGACTTGCCTGACAATGGTGTCGGGCGCCCTCATGACCTATTGTGGAAATGGGTCGTGACAACATGGTATCAGAGTACTAGGTTCACGTAGGTCTTACGTGTTATGGGAAAACCTAATAGAGTCTTGTAGATCGGTACAGAGACGTCTGTATTTATCTTCAAGAGGCTATAGGGTATTAGGAAGACGACTCTTTATTCATTTCCTATCGTGCACTGGTTAGTGTACTAAATTTCCCTCTTCTACTCTCTCACAGATGGTGAGGACTCGTACCGCTAATGTTTCTAACCCAGGAGAGGCTGCTCCCCCCGTTGCTAGAGGTCGAGGTAGAGGCTGGGGGAGGGCACCGACTTGTGGTAGGGGACGAGGGCGTCCCAGAGCTGTTCCAGTAGCATCACCAGCGGATCCCGCAGGGGATCCTATAATTGAGGAGCAGGGCAAGGTGCCCGCAGCTGAGCCTACCCCGACAGATTTCATGACAGCACCGGGATTTCAGGAGGTCATGGGCCGCATGCTACGGTTCATGGACACTATAACTCAGGCTGGTTTATTTCCAGCAGACCCAGCTACTTCACAGGCAGGAGGGGGAGCCCAGAACCCTACTGCTCAGGCTACAGGTCATGCAGTTGTAGTATATCACACTCCGGGTGCACTACCTGCAGATGGGGCTCGGCCAGTTGCTACAGTGGCACCCCATCCCAGGCGAGCTGTGGATGGTGATCCACAAAAGTTATTGGACAGATGGACAAGGCTTCATCCTCCGGTCTTCGGGGGTGAGCATCATGAGGATGCCCAGGACTTCATTGACAGGTGCAGGGACAGACTGCACACCATGAGGATATTGGAGTCGCGTGTAGTTGTGATGATGGGCTATAATTACGTATTTTAGTCGCTTATTACACTCAAATTTACTGCACTTTGATTGAGTTTGAGCTTTAATCGCTAGTGTCTTGCACTAACTGTGTGTTTTATGCCTTGTAGGAGTTATTACAAGCTACATAGATGTTATGGAATGAATTCAAGTGATTTGGAGCTTTGAAATCTGAGTAAAAGCTCAAGGAATTAAGTCGGGAGCGCGTTTGGGGGTCAACAGATGATAATTAGAGCGAAAGAAGAATCGAGCAAGCACATTACACATTGTCTAGTAAAATACACATAACCTTTTTCTCAAAACTCCATTTGGGCTCCACAATATATGGTTGGAAATCTAACTCAAAGGGCTACAACTTTCATGTTTTACGGTTTTCCAAATTCCAAAAGGAACAGGGTGAACAGTGCGCGCCCAGATGCGCGATCGCGCTAGTTTTAGCGTGCCTAGGACAGAAAGTGGTCCAACTAGTGCGGCCATTAGCGCGCCCAGATGCGCGACCGCGCTAGTCAAACCCGGGAAAAATGTCTTTTTTCACATTGGAGAAGGTATAATTGTTTGGGTCCAACCCTACTTGGTATATATACATGAAAAAATGGTATTTTGTGGAGGAGAACATTTTTAAGAGGAAAAACACAAACACAGAGCCACCGTGGAGGCCGGGTTTCATCTTTTCTTCCACCAAACTTAGTCTTTTTATGTTTCTTTGTATGATTTGTTGTTTTTCTACCATGTCTATGTGGAGCTAAACTTCACGTTCTAGGGTTGTGGTTCTTTCATGACTATTGTTATTCGGATATTGATTTTGATTTCTTAGTTTATCATATTGGTTTATTTATTCAATCCTGCACTTAATTATTTGATTGCTTGATCACCAATTGAATACTATCTACGAATCTAGAGTTGAACTCGAAAGTGGGAATTCTAGATTGCATATAGGATTGAGTAGAGCAAGTTCTTGAACCTGGGCATCGGGGAACGGATTCGCGGTTAGGATAAACATATACCTAATTGCCTTGATTGGTTAATTTACAGGAATTATAAATGCGTTCTTGTTGATTCTAATTCCATCGACATATAGGAGTTAGGTTAGCTTGAATAGGCGAGTAAGAACTCGACAGATTCTTATGAGCAATATTAACCCTGTCAACCAATAAACTAGATAAATTAGTTAGACAATTCAATTGAAGAATACAATAGAAATGTTAGATAACCCATAACCCTAGATCGTTTTCATTACATTGATATCATAAAATTTTGCTCATTCTCTGTCCAAAGTTCATTATTTATTTTAATTAGTTTAGAATCAAATACGTCTAGGTTTAATTCTTGTATAGATAATTAGGATAGTCTAATTTAGTTAATAGTTGATCATAAGTCCTCGTGGGTTCGACATCTGACTTTTAGTCACTTTATTACTTGACGACCGCGTATACTTGCGTGTGCGTTTGGCCGCAACAAGTTTTTGGCGCCATTGCCGGGGACTTAGAAATTAATTATTCTTCTAGATTATACATTGAATTTTTTTTAATTATTCATTTTTTTTGTTTTTTGTTTAGTTAATATTTTTTATTTATTTTAACATGGAATCTAGGAATGAAAGTTATTCGAATGATGGTTATTCTTATTTTGATGATCTTTGTCCATATTGTGGCGGACCGCACTGGTGGAAAAATTGTCAGAATGTTCCCGGGAGCAAGTTGTGCGCACAATCTCAATCCTTTGAGTGGAATATTTGTAATATGCGTGGTGGTCAAGATGGCTACTGTGATGGTTGTCCTAATTCTTTTCATCATTCTCTGAGCCCTTATTATTTCTAATGATGTTTGTGAGTTTGATAGGGGAAATAAAGTACATGATATGGAACATGATGCATATATTAGGGATATTTTAAGGCAAGTAGCAGAGCAACAGGATGAACTCAAAAAATATATGAAAAGAATGGGGGAAACAATCACAAGAATGAAGGCCAATATAGAAGAATTGAATGAAGATAGTGAGTACCAGCAAGAGGAAAATTTTGAAAAAGAGGAGATTTTGAGTCAAACTTGGCTGGTGGAACAAGCTGAAAGATTGGAGATATATGAGGCTCAACGTGAGAAAATTACAGATGGGATACAAGACCTAATAGAAGGAAGAGCTAAAATAGGACAAGAGATCGAAAAATTTGGCACTGCTATTCATGACTTGGGAGCTCAATTGATTGAAAAGTTTGATGCATCTAACGCGCAACAAAATAGTTCCGAGTTGTGTGAAACTGAAAAAGAGCTTATACGCCAATTCGAGGAGCTAAAATTGGAGAGTCAATCATTCGAGCGTACTTTTATTAATGATGTCCATGTTGAGGAAATCACTCTAGAGTCATGTGAGGAAGTAGATAATGTTATATTTGAAGACTCTAGTGTGTGTACATATGAGGATGTAACTAATTATACAATTCTAGAGTTAGGGCGTACTGCTCCTCATTCTATACATTTTTCAACATTGTGTTTGGATGATGACATGAAAATCGAGTCATCTGAGCCTTTGGGGGAGCCAATGTACGAGGACTTGGGTGCTTATATTCTGGAATTTATCATGCCAAAGAGACATAATTACATACCTCATTTGAAAGCCAAAAAGTATAGAACACGATATTGGTTGCTTGGCCCTGTTAAATTTGTCTCACCACCCCTAGAGCATAGCAAAAAGCTTGAAGCCAAATTAGGGGCTCAATTGATAAGTTCGAGGTGGAGGCAAAAAGTGGTTCACGTCGTGCCGCGACGTTAAATTAGGCGCTTGTTGGGAGGCAACCCAACTTTACTGCTTTCTTTTATTTTTATTTATTTTTGTTTATTTTATTTTTCTTTGTAGCATTTTTTTGTAGGATTATGAGCATAGAAGAAAAGCCACTGGAAGTGTGCAAAAGTGAGCTTTGTGATTGAAATAAGTGTGGGGTGATCGCACAAAGGATCGTACCTGGGAGAAGTCTGAGTATCCCGTGAGCTGCTAATGCTTCGGCCTTTGGCCTACCAGGTAGTCTCTTTTACCCTCTTGTTATTTTTAGTGTGCATTGAGGACATTGCACAATTTTAAGTATGGGGTGAGGAGATTGTTTGGGTGAGATTCTGTGCTATCTTATCTTAGTTGTAGTACTCGTTTTTAGTGTAGTAATTTTTGTCAAAAAAAAAAGAAGAAAAATTGGACTTTTCCCGACGATGGATCTCCTAGACAGTTTTCTTGAGGGATTTAAGTCTAAAGAAAAAGGACAAAAAGATTTTCTTTGTAGGTAGTGTAGAAATTCCTCCTTGGTTTTTCTTTGGACTACGGTTCTTTTCCAAAGGTTTTATTTGAACCGGGTGTAGTTAGTTTTGTTTTTGGGAGTAGGAGCCATGGTGTTGTGCTTTGAATTGAAGCAATATCTCTTGACTTGGTTATGCCTGGAGAATAGTGAGGACTTTGGTTGTGACGCTTAGGCTCAGTTTTTGACTCTTGCAGAAGTACCTTAAATTGTATTATCTTAACTTTGCTTAACTGCTTTGACTAGAGTGTCTATGAATCCAATCCTGAGTGAGTTATGTGTCATGTGTGTGTAAGGTTTTGCGTTATTCAGTGCATTGCATTTGATGTCTAGAACTTGCCCCGTGTGTTTGCAAAGCGAAATAGTAGTTTTGTTCAGTCTTGGAAGTGATATAGGCGTTTCTTTGTTGAGCCAGATATGTATATGTTACCGGCCTAATTATTATGTATCATAGTTAATCTCTTTGAACCTATAATCCTTATTCTTTGGCAACCACATTACAAGCCTTACCCATTTGTTTGAATTAACCATCTATTTGAACCTTTTCACCTCTCTTGAGCACTTGAATTGTTATGAACTTTGTAAAAGTTAAAGTGTGGGGTGGTTGGTTTGGCTTTTGAGTGGAACTAATTGAATAAGGAGAAAGGTGCACTGCTTTTGTCACGACCCTAGTTCACCAATCGTGAACATGTCATGATAGCACCTAGTCCCCACGACCAGGTAAGCCTAATATTGTGGAAAATATAATAATTGCGGAAGAACAAAGGAAAAACCAAATTAAATAACTAAAAGAACTATACTGAATGCCACTCGGCATGTACAACCCAATAACACAAGTCTAATACAATTGCCAAAGACCCGGAAATTCACGGGCAACACAGGCTATAGAAATGTATAGTGAAGGCTCCAAACGCCAGAATGTCTAACAACCGAAAGAGAGAAAACTAAGTACTAAAGATAGAGTAAGAGGGAGACTCGTCGGTCTGCGGACACATCAGAGCTACCTCGAAGTCTCCTTGGTCCTCCTGCCTCACTGATAGTGCGCATGGGTAGAGGTACCTGGATGATCTGCACATGAAAAACATGCGCAGGAAGGGCATGAGTACACCACAGCGGTACTTAGTAAGTGCCAAGCCTAACCTCGGTTGGATAGTAACAAGGAAAGGTCAGGGCCCTACTGAGGCAAAAATATAATAATAGTAATAATTAATAATGTGGAAATCTGACAAAAATAATAAACGCAGCAGTGTAATAAGGCAACTCAATGAAGCAATAATAACTACAAGGATAGAGCAGAAACACAAAGTAAACACAGCTCAATATCAAGATACCAATGAGGGTCTCCCAGGATACCGTCCTGTAGCCCTTTCCTCAACTGTCCAGTGGATCTCCTGGGATACCGTCCCGTAGTCCAAATCTCGTAGCAATACCAAAAGATCTCCCGGGATACCGTCCCGTAGTCCAATCATCAATGTGCAGGGGGATCTCTCGGGATACCGTCCCGTAGTCCCAAAATAAAAGTGCAGGGGGATCTCCTGGGAATCGAACCCGTAGTCCCAAAGTAAACAAACAAGGAGGGGGGGGAGCTACCAGAATCCCACATCCGTAGTCCCAATGTAAATGCGCAGTCACAGCTAGAAACAATCCAAGGAATAAAGTACGAAAGACAGAGCAACAGATAGAACTAGCCTAGCATGATTCACGTAGTACAGTCAAAACAACTTAGGCAATTAGGCAGTTAAGTCAGCTAAACATGCTTTCCTAATCTAGCACAAGTAAAATTTTCAGGTAGGATAAAACAAGCAAGAAAGAAAGCTAAATATCAACAACTTAAGTGAAATCGAATTTTTCATCACTCAGCTCAAATACGCGCTCGTCACCTCACGTACAAGGCACTCAAATATCAAGAAACAATTCCTAAGGGGAAAGGTCCCCCACACAAGTTTAGACAAGACATTTACCTCGAACCGGCTCAATATCACTAGAAACCGCGCATTGCCACGAGTATCCGACTCCAAATGGCCCAAATCTATTCAATTCAATTACACATCATAAATAATATTGCAAACAACAGATTCCACTATTAAAATTAAAGCTAGGGCGCGAAAATAGGTAAAATGACCAAAACGCCCCTCCAGCCAACGTCTCGAAACCAAATAATTTTCACATTTTCAGAACCCTCGTGCTCTCTCAAGTCTAACTATATAAAAATCTCCCAAATCGGAGGTCAAATGCGCCCTCAAAACCCAATAGTTTGGTCTATGAAGTTTTACCCCAAATTAACCAACTTTTGATCCTAAATTCGAATTCCAATGATGTATTTAGCTATATAATGATGAAATATAATGAAAAGGGATCAAGGAAACGTTACCCAATGATTTTCTCTTCAAAACCCACTCAAAATCGCCTTCTCCCGAGCTCTCAATCGATTTTCAAACTTATGAAATTAAACCCTCAAAATTGATATTTCTGAACAGTCATTTCCGCTTCTGCGGACAAGGGACCTCTTCTGCGTCCTGCTTAAGCGGAAAACCAACCGCTTCTGCAGTTTTCATTGAGAGGGACAGGACCACATCTGCGATATCGGGGCCGCTTCTGCGGCTCTGCTTCTGCAATGCCTAGCCGCTTCTACGGCTCCGCTTCTGTGGAAATAGCACCGCTTCTGCGACTTTTGAGAAAGAGGGCACAAGCCGCTTCTGCGACGTCCAAGGCCGCTTCTACGGTTCCCAAGCTGCAGAAGCAAAAATACCAGAAAGAAAAAATACCAGCTGTAGCAATTACTTAGAAATTTCTCCGTTAACCACCCGAAATCATCCCGAGGCCCCCGGAACCTCAACCAAAAGCACCAATACCACCTAATACCTTATTCGAGCTTGTAACATTCCTTAAAACACCTAAAACAACACCGAAAGTCCAATTAAATCAAAGATTCAAGCATAAGAACTTCAAATTCTAACAAAACACACTTTCGATCAAAAATCTAACCAAACCTCGCCCGAATGACCTGAAATTTTGCACACACATCCCAAATGACATGACGGAGCTACTGCAACTTCTGGAATTCTATTCCGACCCTCGGATAAAAAACTCACTATCGGACCGGAAACTTCAAAAATTCAAACTTCGGCAATTCAAGCCTAAATGAGCTACGAGCCTCCATCAGATTTCCATTCCGAGGTCATCTTCACACTATTCCGAATACGGACCATTTTTCAACTCTTAACCTCTCATTTAGGGACTAAGTGTCCCAAAACACTCCGAATTCTAACACCAAACATCCCGGCAAACCAAAATAGCAAAAATGAACTTAGGGGATGCAGTTAATGGGGGATCAGGGCGTAAATTCAAAAAACGACCGGCCGGGTTGTTACAACTTTGAAAGAGTAAGATCCACTTGAATTAAAAAAATAGTTGGATTATTGTGAAAAAAAAGATAAGTGGTGTCTCTTGATGTAAGTGTGCTTAAAGAAGAATGGGGTAATTTACATTGATATGAAGGTGGAGTTTTGGTTCAACATAAGTATGTGGTTTAAATGTTAAAATGTATGTATTAAAGTGCTTAGGGAGGTGTAGTCACTTTTATATCTAAACATATCCTACCCGTCCCGTAGCCTATATTATAACCAAATAAAGTCCTAATTGATCCTAGATTGAATGAGCTCGATTAGTGGATTAGTACACTATGGGCAAGCTTATGGTGCATCTTTTGTGGAATATAAATGTTACTTCTGAGAGTGGGTGAATTCTTTCAATCTTGAGTTCCTAAGTATTCTTAAATTTTATTGTGTGGAACTACTCTCTTTTGTTGTGTGAGGGCACTTAATTCATGAAGGAAAGCTAGTGTCAGTGACCTCTATGTTAGAGCAAGTGGGTGAGTTGCGAATAATGCGTGGTACTTGTGAGTCAAATTTTTAGGTGAAGATGTTACACTTTTGTGCTTAGTCTATTTTAAATATTCTTGGTGTGATGAGTTAGGAAAATTGTATAAAAAAGATGTGTCTATAAAAAGTGTAGTTTGATTGCTCGAGGACGAGCAATGATTTAAGTGTGGGGTGTTGATTATGGGCTATATTTACGTATTTTAGTCACTTATTACGCTCAAATTTACTGCACTTTGATTGAGTTTGAGCTTTAATCGCTAGTGTCTTGCACTAACTGTGTATTTTATGCCTTGTAGGAGTGATTCCGAGCTATATAGATATTATGAAATGAATTAAAGTGATTTGGAGCTTTAAATTCTGAGTAAAAGCTCAAGGAATTAAGCCAGGATCGCGTTTGGGGGTCAACGGATGATAATTAGAGAAAACGAAGAATCGAGCAGGCACATTATGCACTGTCTAGTAAACTACACATAACCTTTTGCTCACAACTCCATTTGGGCTCCACAATATATGGTTGGAAATATAACTCAAAGGGCTATAACTTTCATGTTTTACATTTTTCCAAATTCCAAATAGAATAGGGTGAAAAGTGCGCTCCCAGATGCGCGATCGCGCTACAGAAAGTGGTCCAACTAGCGCGGCCATTAGCGCGCCCAGATGCGCGACCGCGCTAGTCAAACCCGGGAAAAATGTCCTTTTCCACATTGGAGAAGGTATAATTGTTTGGGCCCAACCCTACATGGTATATATACATAAAAACGGTATTTTGTGGAGGAGGACATTTTTGAGAGGAAAAACACAAACACAGAGCTGCCGTGGAGGTCGTGTTACATCTTTTCTTCCACCAAACTTAGTCTTTTTATGTTTCTTTGTATGATTTGTTGTTTTGCTACCATGTCTATGTGGAGCTAAACTTCACGTTCTAGGGTTGTGGTTCTTTCATGACTATTGTTATTCGGATATTGATTTTGATTTCTTAGTTTATCATATTGGTTTATTTATTCAATCCTGCACTTAATTATTTGATTGCTTGATCACCAATTGAATACTATCTACGAATCTAGAGTTGAACTCGAAAGTGGGAATTCTAGATTGCATATAGGATTGAGTAGAGCAAGTTCTTGAACCTGGGCATCGGGGAACGGATTCGCGGTTAGGATAGACATATACCTAATTGCCTTGCTTGGTTGATTTACAGGAATTATAAATGCGTTCTTGTTGATTCTAACTCCATAGACATATAGGCGTTAGGTTAGCTTGAATAGGCGAGTAAGAACTCGACAGATTCTTATGAGCAATATTAACCCCGTCAACCAATAAACTAGATAAATTATTTAGTCAATTCAATTAAAGAATACAATAGGAATGTTAGATAGCCCATAACCCTAGATCATTTTCATTACATTGATATCATAAAAATCTGCTCACTCTCTGTCCAAAGTTCATTATTTGTTTTTATTTATTTTAATTAGTTTAGAATCAAATACTTCTAGGTTTAATTCTTGTATAGATAATTAGGATAGTCTAATTTAGTTAATAGTTGGTCATAAGTCCTCGTGGGTTTGACATCCGACTTTTAGTCACTTTATTACTTGACGACCGCGTATACTTGCATGTGCGTTTGGCCGCAACAAGTTGACTTCACTACTTTTCAGCTGGAGGGCAGGCCCCGTAGATGGTGGCAGTCTTATGCACTTGGCAGGCCAGCAGGTTCTCCTCCCCTCACTTGGGGTCAGTTCACATAGCTATTCCTGGATCGGTACATTCCACCCTCTAAGAGGGAAGAGCTGCAGTATCAGTTTGAGCATCTAGAGTAGGGTTAGATGTCAGTGACCAATTATGAGGTAAGGTTCTTTGAGTTGTCTTGCCATGCACTCATGATACTCCTCACAGAGGCAGAGAGAGTACAGAGGTTTGTTGCAGGGTTACACCCCACTATACGATCTGGTATGGCCCAAGAGGTAGAGATGGGTACAGGGTATCAACTAGTGATTGAGATTGCTCGCAGGATTGAGGGTTATCATTTGAGGGGTAGAGAGCAGATGCAGCAGGATAAGAGGGCTAGATTTTCAGAAGAGTTCAGAGGTGCCCCTGCTAGGGGTAGGGGTCACTTCGAGAGGGGTCAGTCCAGCATGCCCTCACACTCAGCACCACCACCCCCTCCCCGAGGTGCCCCGGCGAGGCCTTATTTTAGTGCGATGCCGGAGGGTTCTTACCGCCCACCAGCTACTCAGGGTTCCTCCGGCGGGTATTTTGGGTATCAGGATTCTTCTAGTGCTCCCTTCAGCGCCGTACCAGAGAGTTCCTATCATCCGCCAACTATCCAGGGTTCTTCCAGTGGGTATTCGGGTCAGCAGACTCAGACTCCAGGGCAGCAGGCTATGGCTCCTAGAGCCTGCTACGAGTGTAGAGATCTGGGTCACCTAAAGAGGACTTTCCCCAGGCTTCGGGGTAAGGCAGTACAGCAGGGTCAGCAACCCATGATTCCAGCACTAGCTGCCAAGCCACCTAGAGGTGGAGGTCAGGCTGGTAGGGGCCGTCCTAGAGGCGGAGGCCAGAGAGGGAGAGGTCAGCCTGCTATTGCTCCGTCAGGTGGAGGCCAGCCATCTGACACTCCAGCTAGGTTCTATGCTCTTCCGGCCAGACCAGATGCATTGGCCTCAGATGCCATCATCACAGGTATTATTTTCGTTGGTGGTAGGGATGCTTCGATATTATTTGATCCAGGGTCTACTTATTCATATGTATCATCTCTTTTCGCTCGCTTCCTGGTTATTTCTCCTGAGCCTTTGGGTGTCCCCATTCATTTATCCACCTATGTGGGTGATTTTTTGGTTGTGGATCAGATCTACGGGTCCTGTATGGTCACTTACTTTGGTTTTGAGACTAGAGCAGATCTTCTGTTGCTGGATATGATCGATTTTGAGGTCATCCTGGGCATGGATTGGTTATCTCCATATCACGCCGTCCTTATTGCCATGCCAAGACTGTTTCGCTAGTGATGCTAGGACTGTCGAGATTGGAGTGGAAGGGTTCCACAGTTGATATGCCTAGCAGGGTTATTTCTTTCCTGAAGGCTCAGCACATGGTCGGGAAAGGGTGTTTGGCTTACTTAGCTTATGTTCGAGATACCACTGTAGAGTCTTTGATGATTGATTCAGTGCCAGTAGTCCGAGAGTTCGTCGATGTTTCCTTCTAATCTTCTCGGCATGCCTCCGGATCCTGATATCGATTTCTGTATTGATTTGGCCCCAGGCACCCATCCTATATTTATTCCACTGTATCGTATGGATCTTAAGGAGTTGAAGGAGCAGCTTGAGGAGTTGTTAGAGAAGGGCTTTGTTAGACCCAACGTATTACCTTGGGGTGCACCAGTGTTATTTGTGAAGAAGAAGGATAGGACTATGTGGATGTGCATTGATTACCGCCAGTTGAACAAAGTCACCATCAAGAACAAGTATCTGTTGCCTCGTATTGATGATTTTTTCAACCAGTTACAGGGTGCTAGGGTGTTCTCTAAGATTGACCTGAGGTCAGGGTATCATCAACTGAAGATTTGGGACTCAGATGTTCCGAAGACTGCATTCAGGACTAGATATGGCCATTATGAGTTTCTAGTGATGTCCTTTTGCTTGACCAATGCACCAGCATCATTCATGGATATGATGAACAGGGTATTCAGGCCTTATATTTATTCCTTTGTTATCTTCTTCATTGATGGCATCTTAATATACTCACGTAGTTTGGGGAGCACGAGCAACATTTGAGAGTAGTGCTTTAGACTTTGCGGGAGCAGAAGCTATATGCTAAGTTCTCCAAGTGTGAGTTTTGGCTTGAGTTAGTGGCATTCTTGGGGCATATTATGTCCGAAGAGGGTATTAAGGTGGATCCCAAGAAGATATTGGCAGTTCAGAGTTGGCCACGTCCTACTTCAGTGACCGAGATCTGGAGTTTTCTGGGGTTAGCAGGCTATTACCGGCAATTTGTGCAGGGCTTTTCATCTATTGCATCACCCTTGACTAGATTGACCCGGAAGGTTACTCCATTCCATTGGTATAATGATTGTGAGAGTGCTTTTAGAAGCTCAAGACGGCTTTGAGTACAGCACTAGTTCTTGTATTGCCTTCTGGTGCGGGGATGTATACGGTATAATGCGACACTTCACATGTTGGTCTGGGATGTGTGTTGATGTAGGAGGGGCAAGTTATTGCATATGCTTTGCGTCAGCTGAAGATTCATGAGAAGAATTACCCTGTGCACGATCTGGAGTTGGCAGCGATTGTTCATGCTCTTAAGATATGGACGCACTATTTGTATGGGGTGCCTTGTGAGGTTTATACCAATCACCGTAGCTTACAACATTTGTTCAAGCAGAGGGATCTCAATTTGAGGCAGCGTAGGTGTATCGAGCTACTAAAGGATTATGACATCACCATTCTTTATCATCCAGGCAAGACGAATGTGGTCGCGGATGCCTTGAGCACAAAGGCGGAGAGTATGGGTAGTTTGGACTTCATTCCAACAGAGGAGAGGCCACTAGCTTTGGACATTCAGTCCTTGGCTAACAGACTTGTGAGGTTGAACATTTCAAAGCCCATCCGAGTTCTAGCATGTGTGGTTGCTCAGCCTTCGTTATTGGGGCAGATTAAGGCCCTATAGTTCGATGATCCACATTTGGCGGTTCTCAGAGAAATGGTACTTCAGGGAGGCGCCAAGGAGGCTTCTATTGGTGAGGATAGCATTCTGCGACTCTAGGGTCGTCTATGTGTTCCTAATGTTGATGGTCTGAGGAGGAGGATCCTAGATGAGGCACATATTTCGCGGTATTCTACCCACTCGGGAGTTACGAAGATGTATCGTGATTTGAGGCAACATTACTGGTGGCGGGGGATGAAAAACGACATAGTGAAGTATGTGACTAAGTGTTTGATTTTCTATGAGGTCAAGTATGAACATCAGAGACTAGGTGGCCTACTTTAGCAGATGCCTATACTAGAGTGGAAGTGGGAACGCATCACTATGGACTTCGTAGTTGGGTTGCCGCGGACTTTGCAGAAGGTTGATTCAGTGTGGGTCATTGTGGATAGGTTGACCATGTCGGCCCATTTCATTCCAGTGGTGACATAGAGATATGCTCAGATTTATATTCGGGAGATAGTCCGATTGCACGGTGTGCCGGTTTCCATCATATCAGACAGAGGCCCTCAGTTCACTTCCCATTTTTGGAGAGCCATTCAGAGTGAGTTGGGGACTCGTGTAGAGCATAGCATATCATTCCATCCTCAGACCGATGGACAGTCGGAGCAGATAGTTCAGATCTTGGAGGATATGCTTAGAGCATATGTGATTGAGTTTGGAGGGTAGTGGGATCAGTTCTTGCCCTTAGCGGAGTTTGCGTACAATAACAGCTACCAGTCCAGCATAGAGTTGGCCCCGTACGAGGCTTTATAAGGTCGGCGTTGTCGTTCTCCTATCGGGTGGTTTGATCCTGGTGAGGCTAAGTTACTTGGCACAGATTTGGTACAGGATGCCTTGGATAAGGTAAAGTTGATTCAGGAGAGGCTTCGCATAGCTCAGTCCAGACAAAATAGCTATGCGGATCAGAAGGCGCGGGATGTATCATTTATGGTTGGCGAGAAGGTTCTATTGAAAGTCTCGCCCATGAAGGGCATTATGAGGTTCGGGAATAAGGGCAAGTTGAGCCCAAGGTTTTTTGGCCCCTTTGAGGTGTTGAGAAAAGTTGGGGAGGTTGCCTATGAGCTCGCCTTACCTCCCAGTTTATTAAGAGTTCATCTAGTTTTTCATGTTTTGATGCTTCAGAAGTATCATGCCGACCTATCCCACGTGTTAGACTTCAGTACCATATAGTTAGATGAGAGTTTGGGCTATGAGGAGGAGCCAGTCGCTATTATTGATAGGTAGGATCGCCAGTTGAGGTCCAAGAGGATTTCTATGGTGAGAGTCCAGTGGAGGGGTCAACCGGTCGAAGAGGCAACCTGGGAGTCCGAGGAGGACATGCGGAGCAGATATCCCCACTTATTCAGCAGTCCAGGTACTTTTCTATGTCCGTTCGAGGATGAACATTTGTTGAAGAGGTGGAGAATGTAACACCCGACATGTTGTTTTGCCTTTTAGAACCTCGTTCCCCTAAATAAAACCTCCCATACTTGCTTTAGCTAATTTACGACTTGCGGGGACGGTTGGTTCGGGAGTTGGAAGAGTTTTGAGTGAAATATGTCTAATTATTTCTTTAAGATTATCTTAAAAGACCAAGTTTGACTTCAGTTAACTTTTTGGAAAAATGGACCCAGACTCGTAATTTGACGGTCTTGGGAGGTCCGTGAAAAATATGGGACCTAGGCGTATGCCCGGAACCAAATTCCGAGGTTCCTAGCCCGAGTAATGAATTTTTATTAAAAATTGTTAAATTGAAATCCTAAGAGCTTAATAAAAAGGAAAATGCTTGATCACATTGATATCAGGCCCGTATGTTGGTTTTAGAGCCCGGTATAGGTTCAGTATAATATTTTAGTCTTGTCTATGAAATTTCATAAGAAACGGGATTGATTTGACGTGATTCGAACATTCGGTTGAAAAGATAGGAATTTGGGTGTTCTTGAGGAATTCATGCATTTTGGGGTTAAATCCATGGTTTTAGGTGTTAATTAGGCGATTTGATTACTTGAGCAAGTTTGCACACTGTTGTAGGACTTGCATGAGTGTTCGGAGTGGAGCCCCGATGGCTCGGGTGAGATTCGGGCATGGTTGGAGGTAAGAAAACACAGCAGTTTTGTTGGTATTTTTTTGCTGCTACTGAAGGTTTCACAATTGCGAGATGGCCATCGCAATTGCAAACTCGCAATTGCAAGAAATTCTTCGCATTTGCGAAGTTGGCCGGGTTGGGCAGTGTTCGCATTTGCGAGCCATTTCTTCGCAATTGTGAACCCAGCAGGGTCCGCATTTGCGACCCATGCATCGCATTTGCGGTCGAGGCAGGCTGGGGCCAGTTCGCATTTGCGAACTTTTTGTCGCAATTGCGACCTCGCATTTGCGAGCCTGATGTCGCAATTGCAACATCAGAGGACTGGTCAGGGCTTTTGAAAAATGGGACTTAGAGAATTTATTTCATTTCTACTCTACACTTGGGCAATTTGAGAGCTTCCAAAGAGGGGACTTCAACATAGCATTGTGAGGTAAGTTATTTCCATTCATCCTTAGTTTAAATATATGTATATTAGGTAGATTAGACACCAAAAATTAGATAAAATCAAAGGGGTTAGAGCTAGGCCTAGGGTTTTAATAAAACTAAGATTTAACCACGAATTTTGTTATGAAATGAACTAGAAATCATATATTATTGATCCTTAGGTAGTAGAGAATGATTTCCTTCGAAAAATTTAGGAATTTGGGCACGTGGGCCCGGGGTTGGAATTTAGGAAACTCATGTAAATAGTTGGGAAATGGCTTGAATGGCTAGAAATCGATCTTGTGAGCTTATATTAATTAGTTCTTACTTCATTTAACTAGTTGAGATCGTTTGGCTCCGAATTTGAGGACTTGGGCTTGTTCTTGATATTGGAAGTGCGCTTTGGAGCGAGGTGAGTCTTCTTTCTAACCTTGTAAGAGGGAAATGTCCCCATAGACATAATAATTGAATTAATTGTCATTGTATTCGGGGGCTACGTACGCACTAGGTGAGGAGAGTCTGTGTGTAGCAACTATTATGGTAAGTCCGGGTAGTTTAGGACCCATAAGCATGCTTTACGTGATATTCTAGTACATATTGATTAACTTGGATTCGTATGAACTCTTTGATTAAGAGGAATAAGACTAGAGAATGTCCCTTATCCTGTTGGTCCTTTAAGAGAGAATGATTGGCATTTCTATGTATAGTTACTCCTCACGTATATATTGATTGTTGTTGTTGCTTGTCAATGAGCTTATTTCTGTTTGACCATGTCGCATGGGTGATTCGCGAGCGGGGTAATAAATGTATCTATGGTTCGATCTGTTCGACCCTCGGCAGTGCGCAATTTACTTTTCTGTTGGATCGGGCCATTCGTTCCTCGGTGATTATCTGCGCATGATTTATGTGGCATTCTATTGTGGGTTAAACTTCATAATCATTTAAAAATATAAATGGACGGTCATGCCTAGAATCTAAAGGAAGAATTGTTGTTTTATACTTACTAATCCTTACGATTTGAGTTATTTTTATTATAAATTCCCATCATTTTTCATGACCTTAGTAAATATCGAGTCGACCTCTCATCTCCATTTCTTTGAGATTAGACGGGATACTTACTCGGTACATATTGTTTATGTACTCATGCTACACTTTTGAACTTAATTGTACAGGATCTGAGGCAAGTGGATCTGGTTATCATTCTGGTGCACACCCGTGAGCGGACTTGGGACTTCTACGGTGAGCTGTTTCTCCTCCATTCCGACCCGCAACCGAAGAATTCTTTCCTTTGTACTTTTATTTTTCTGTCTATCCTGATTCAGACAGTAGGATAGTATGATATTCTTTTGGGTATATATTCTACTAGCTACCCGTAGCATATGACACCAGGTTCTGGCACACACTTTGGCAGACATTTACTTTTTTTTTGGTTGTATAATTATGTTATTTACGGCATTTCGCTCTTCTGGCTTAATTCCAAATTAAGTATTTATTTCATTCATTTTTGATTAAAAGTAACATAAGAGTTTAGTAATGTTTCCGCGATGGCTTGCCTGACAATGGTGTCGGGCTCCCTCACGACCTATTGTGGAAATGGGTCATGACAACATGGTATTAGAGCACTTGGTTCACGTAGGTCTCACGAGTTATGGGAAAACCTAATAGAGTCTTGTAGATCGGTATGGAGACGTCTGTATTTATCTTCGAGAGGCTATATGGTATTAGGAAGACTACTCTTTATTCATTTCCTATCGTGCAGTGGTTAGTGTACTAAATTTCCCTCTTTTACTCTCTCACAGATAGTGAGGGCTCGCACCGCTGACGTTCCGGACTCGGGAGGGGCTGCTCCCCCCGTTACTAGAGGTCGAGGTAGAGGCCAGGGGAGGGCACCAGCCTGTGGTAGGGGATGAGTGAGTCACAGAGCCGTTCCAGTAACACCACCAGTGGATCTTGTGGGGGATCCTATCATTGAGGAGCAGGGCGAGGTGCCCGCAGCTGAGCCTACCCTGGCAGATTTCATGACAACACCGAGATTTCAGGAGGTCCTGGGCCGCAGGCTACAATTTATGGACACTATGACTCAGGCTGGTTTATTTCCAGCAGACCCAGCTACTTCACAAGTAGGAGGGGGAGCCCAGACCCTTACTGCTCAGGCTTCAGGTCATGCAGCTGCAGTATATCAGACTCCGGGTGCACTACCCGCAGATGAGGCTCAGCCAGTTGCTACAGTGGCACCCCAGCCCAGGCCAGCTGTGGATGGTGATCCACAGAAGTTATTGGACAGATGGACTAGGCTTCATCCTCCGGTCTTCGGGGGTGAGCATCATGAGGATGCCCAGGACTTCATTGACAGGTGCATGGACAGACTGCACAACATGAGGATATTGGATTCGCATGGAGTTGACTTCACTACTTTTCAGCTGGAGGGCAGGGCCCGTAGATGGTGGCAGTTTTATTCACTTGGCAGGCTAGCAAGTCCTCCTCCCCTTACTTGGGGTCAGTTCACACAGCTATTCCTGCATCGGTACATTCAACCCTCTAAGAGGGAAAAGCTGCGGTATCCGTTTGAGCATCTAGAGCAGGGTTAGATGTTAGTGACCAATTATGAGGCGAGGTTTTTTGAGTTGTCTCGCCATGCACTCATGATACTCCCCATAGAGGCAGAGAAAGTACGGAGGTTTTTTGTGGAGTTACACCCTACTATTCGATCTTGTATGGCTCGAGAGGTAGACATGGGTACAGGGTATCATCTAGTGATTGAGATTGCTCGCAGGATTGAGGGTTATCGTTTGAGGGGTAGAGAGCAGATGCAGCAGGATAAGAGGGCTAGATTTTCAGGAGAGTTTAGAGGTGCCCCAGCTAGGGGTAGGGGTCAGCGCAGCAGGCCCTCACACTCAGCACCACCACCCCCTCCCCGAGGTGCCCTGGCGAGGCCTTATTTCAGTGCAATGCCGGAGGGTTCTTACCGCCCACCAGCTACTCAGGGTTCCTCCGGTGGGTATTCCAGGTATTAGGATTCTTCTAGTGCTCCCTTCAGCGCCATGCCAGGGAGTTCCTATCGTCCGCCAGCTATCCAGGATTTTTCTAGTGGGTATTCGGGTCAGCAGATTCAGACTCCAGGGCAGCATGCTATGGCACCTAGAGCGTGCTATGAGTGTGGAGATCCGGGTCACCTGAAGAGGACTTACCCCAGGCTTCGGGGTAAGGCAGTACAGTAGGGTCAGCAGTCCGTGATTCCAACACCAGCTGTCCAGCCACCTAGAGGTGGAGGGCAGGCTGGTAGGGGCCGTCCTAGAGGCGGAGGCCAGACAGGGAAAGGTCAGCCCGCTATTGCTCAGTCAGGTGGAGGCCAGCCAGCCGACGCTTCAGCTAGGTTATATGCTCTTCCAGTCAGGCCAGATGCATTGGTCTCAGATGCCATCATCACAAGTATTATTTCCGTTGGTGGTAGGGATGCTTCGGTATTATTTGATCCATAGTCTACCTATTTATATGTATCATCTCTGTTCGCTCGCTTCCTGGTTATTTCTCCTGAGCCTTTGGGTATCCTCATTCATGTATCCACCCCTGTGGGTGATCGGATCTACCGGTCCTGTGTGGTCACTTTCTGTGGTTTCGAGACTAGAGAAGATCTTCTATTACTGGATATGATCGATTTTGAGGTCATCCTAGCCATGGATTGGTTATCTCCATATCGTGTCATCCTTGATTGCCATGCCAAGACTGTTTCACTAGCGATGCCAGGATTGCCGAGATTGGAGTGGAAGGGTTCCACAGTTGATATGCCTAGTAGGGTTATTTCTTTCCTGAAGGCTCAGCACATGGTCGGGAAAGGGTGTTTGGCTTACTTAGCTTATGTTTGAGACACCACTGCAGAGTCTCCAACGATTGATTTAGTGCTAGTAGTCCGAGAGTTCGCCGATGTTTTTCCTTCTGATCTTCCCAACATGCCTCTGGATCGTAATATCGATTTTTGTATTGATTTGGCCCCAGACATCCAGCCTATGTCTATTGCACCGTATCGTATGGATCCTAAGGAGTGGAAGGAGCAGCTTGAGGAGTTGTTAGCGAAGGGGTTTGTTAGACCCAGTGTATCACCTTGGGGTGCACCAGTGTTATTTGTGAAGAAGAAGGATGAGACTATGCGAATGTGCATTGATTACCGCCAGTTGAACAAAGTCACCATCAAGAACAAGTATCTGTTGCCTCATATTGATGATTTGTTCGACCAGTTGCAGGGTGCTATGGTGTTCTCTAAGATTGACCTGAGGTCAGGGTATCATCAGCTGAAGATTCGGGACTCGGATGTTCCGAAGACTGCATTCAGGACTAGATATGGCCATTATGAGTTTCTAGTGATGTCCTTTGGCTTGACCAATGCACCAGCATCATTTATGGATCTGATGAACATGATATTCAGGCCTTATATTGATTCTTTTGTTATCGTCTTCATTGACGAGATCTTAATATACTCACGTAGTCTGGGGGAGCACGAACAACATTTGAGAGTAGTGCTTCAGACTTTGCGGGAGCAGAAGCTATATGCTAAGTTCTCCAAGTGTGAGTTTTGGCTTGAGTCAGTGGCATTCTTGGGGCATATTGTGTCTGGAGAGGGTTGTTTCATTACTACATTAGAAATCATGCCTCTAAGTCATTTTATCACTGCATATAGAAATCATGCCTATAAGTTGTTTCATTACTGCATATAGAAATCGTGCCTATATGTTGTTTCATTGTTGCATATAGAAATCATGCCTATAAGTTGTTTCATTACTGCATATAGAAATCCTGCCTATAAGTTGTTTCATTGATGCATATAGAAATCCTGGATATAAGTTGTTTCATTACTGCATTAGAAATCCTGCCTATAAGTCGTTTCATCACTGTGTTAGAAATCATGTCTATAAGTTTCTACACTTCTGCGTATAGAAATCATGTCTATAAGTTTCTGCACTTCTGCATATACATATGTCATTAGGCAAATAGTCTATAGGTTAAAATAATCAATTGCATCCTAGACACCATGCTCATAGGACTCCTGCACTTACATAACTGTTTTTAAATCAATAATGCTTAGAAGTCATGCCTATAGGGGTAATCGTTTGAATCTGATTCGTCTACAAGTCTAAAATCAGTAGTAATGTCGTTTAAATTCTGCAAAATTTGTTTGTTTCTAAAATCAGTAATCATTCCTTAAAATCAGTATGCCTTTCATTGTTAGATATCATGCCAATAGATTTCACCTAGGCAAGCCATTAGGTGATTTATTAACTACACCAGACTCTGATAATTACAACCAGCAGGCATGCCTAATTCAGACTTCTTATATGAAAATATGTGACAAATCAGCCACGCCTTAATGTTTAAGTTTAATCCGAACCCTAATCAGTATCTGTAAGTCATGCTAACAATTTGTTGCTTTAAATGAGGAGGTTTGCTTGAGCCCTATTTGTTATGTGCTTCGCCCATACTTGTCATATATGTTTTGACTGTCGCCTTAGACTTTTATCCTTTTAAAACTCTAAAAGCCAATTCTCCCTCCTCTTTTAAGACTAGTAGTCCCTAATATCTACGGGGTTGATAGGATTAGGACGGGTAATAGCATGCAATAAATAACGAGACCATTCCGCGATTTAATACCTTAACGACGTGGGTAAGGGTAGACACGGATATGATGACCACGCGATAACATCACGTGTACAAATAATTTTCGGGTGTTGTGTGGGGTGATCCATGTTATTTGTAAACCTAGGACCCCCATTTCCCCTTACTTGTTTATTTTTTAAAAGTTGTTTAGTCTTCAGTTTCCTTAACTTCTCTTTTATTACTTGCATCAATTATGTAAAAACCTCTCTTTCACTTGTCTAACTTTCAGTACTGTTTTCCTCCTAAAACTTCCGCCCCTTATACCTCTTTTCCAATTATTTACACCAATCATGCACGAACCTCCTCCCCCCCCCCTTCTCTTTTACTCGTGTGATTTCTTAAAATTCTAAAACTGTTTTCTTCCAAACTTCAACATTTTTCAACTTCTTGTACTTCTTTATTTGTAACCATTATGTGAAAGTAACTTAGTATTTATAATTCTTGCTTATTCGCTTGATGTTTGTATTTAAAGTCACAATTATAGTATGGCTGAGAATCACACTAGTGGATCTTGAGGGGTGCCTAACACCTTTCCATCGGGATAATTTCTAGCCCTTACCCAAACTCTGGTTCTTCAACTCAAATCTTTCTTAAGTTTCCTAATGCACTTTAATCATTAGGTGGCGACTCTTCAAAATCCAAAATCTAATTCCCAAAAGAAAGAGTTGTCCGCTCGAATGTCATAAACTCGATTTTGCGAGAAAAAGGGGGCATCGACAATGGCAAGTGGGGGACTATCTGTATTGGGAAAAATTAAATTAATATATTGAATTAATTATGTGGTGACATGTCATGACACGTGGATTGGTAAAGGAATATCATTTGGCGAATAATAGATGAAGAGGCACGAGCTTTAGCAGGCATGGGCAAAAATCCAAGAAATCCAGAAGGGATAGGTGCTCGAACCTCTTGATATTATGAATAGGCATCAGAAGAATGAACCTAAATAGCAAAAGGGTATAGATACGTATTATTGGAAATTAATAGGCATTAATTATAGAAAATTTTATAGAATCTGTATTAAATTAGTTACGATTGCCAATTATACCGTTACATTAAATGCCATTAATTGTCCATAATGACTCCATTATGAAAGGAGAAAAACATATTACTTAGAAATAACTATAAAAGGTGAGGAATGAACATTTGTAATGACATGAAATACTATTGGAATATACTGATTTACTTTGCTTTCTATTCAGCTATTATTTACATCAATTATTCCTATTTCTGCTTGATTATCAGTAACCCCAGTTCTTCTAAAATAAGCTTTGACCAAAATTTCATTTTTTGGTTAAACATACGGGTTAAACTGAGCCTATAACTTTTATCGCAGAGTAAAAAATTGCATGTAAAATACATTAAAATTGCAAAAAAAATAGTGGATATGAACACATAATTTTAAATATATAATGGGTTCAATATTAAAACCCTTAAAATTGAACTCATAAAATTTAAATCCTAGATTCACCTCTGGCTCTAATTGAAATAGTGTCTTGATCGTGTCATGTATATTTAGCATACCATAACTCTAAGTCCATATGATCACAAGTCTGGAATGTCCACTCGTACCGATGACCACATATTTCTATTACTAGTTGCCCGGGCCCAACATGAACAGAACTATAGCATTGTAAGCAAAGGTGTAGTGACTATATATCCAAGCGATGTGTATGGGTCCAAATTTGAACAACCACGATCGTCGATGAAGTACGACGGACGATGAACGACGAGGTCCTCGTAATTCGACATCCTGCAGAGGACGACCTTAAGGCGAACACGAGATTGTGCGACCCTTAGTAGTGCAGGCCCATCAGAAGACATCAAGAATATTCTTTAAAATATTCCCTATAACTTATCTTTTATAGCTGAGAGGGGGGGGGGATTCCTTATATATAGAGCGCAAAAATAACTTTATAAGGGGGGGATCTTTTTTCTTCAACTCAAAACACTTGTTGTAAACTTGCTTACAAAAATGACTGAGAGAATTATTGTTGAAAGGTTTTTACTTTAGTCTTGATAAAGAATTCTTATCACTCATATTCTCCTTATCTATCTTTCGATCTAGATATTACTATACTTAGCTATGATTTATTCCTTCATTTTCTTCGATTTATTTGCTTAAAAAGGATCCGATATTTTTTGAGTCAAACAGGATGAGCTTGTGTAAAGAAATGGAAGACTACAGAGCTATTAGTGAGATGTTAGTCAAAAGAGAAAAAAGAAGACTACATCGCTATTACAAAAATCTCACTTTCTAATCATGCTGTTTCTAATTCATATATTACCCAAGAAAACATATGGATTTACAGCAACACCTTTTGATACAAAATGTGTAAGATGGTATAAATTAGAATTAATATAGAAAAAAATAATAAACTATTAGTATTTCAAAAGAATTGTTGCACACTGAGACCAAAAATTCAAAAGTACTCCTTTCAAAGTAGCCCGATTCTGATTGAAATGAGAAACTGGAGTATTCATCTCATCCAAGCTAAGGGAGGCATTTTTTATTAAAGCCTGCAAGATTGAAAAGTATGCAGCAACAATGAATAAATCAATATTATGGAATAATAACTGAGCCATAATTTATAGGTTACTGAAAATAACATATTTCACTAATATGCTTCTGTTGGGAACTGCATATCTGATTGACTCTTATCTGGGCAAGGTGAATCTGGAACCACATTGTTGTCATTTATAGAGCTCTCCCCCTATAGAAGAGCAGCAATGACAATGTCCATTTCTTGTATCGCAGCATTACGCTTATAAAAGTTGCATCCTTTTGAAGCATTGTAATGTCTCACTCTGCCAAAAGGCCTCTTTCTCTCCTCTAGCACCATATTCTGTTCACGGATGGCATCATCTCTCTCGGTTATGATGGCGATATAAGTCCCTATAGTGAAGTTATTGTGGTCCTTTGTTAAAGAAAGAAACACTAAGCATATACATAATCATATCAATTATAGTTTACAATACTGTAGAAAACAAGCCAACATTACCAAACACGATTCACCTGATACAGAAAAATACAAAATCCAAATATAAAAGTGACATCATACCATCTTGAATGTGGCATTTTTGCATAATTCTAAAAGAAAGTACTTTTATGTAATAATCTCAAAGCAATCAAAGTTGTAGACAAATGAATGTTACACATCAGTCATAAACCCATTATTTGTTGATTTCAAACTTTCCTAAAGATAGGAACTTTATCTCATCTCCATCTATTCTATCTAACATTACTCATGATCAAAAGAGTGGATATTAGTCAACAATGCATTAAATATCGCCTGAGTTGAGGCTACTTTAATTGAATGGGCTTCTTATTCTTTAGCAGTGCCTTCAAAGTCAGTCTGAATTATCAACTCATTATGTGCAGCTTCAGTTTGAGAATAAAAACCAGGGAACATTCGAAAATTATTTTGCGGTGCACGTTCTTAGTCGATGAAGTATGCTTTTACTGTAATGGTTGACATAAAAGGAATTGAATTCTAAATGAAAAACTCATAGTTTACAGTAGGATTCCGTTGGTGGAACACCCATTTTTTAACCAATGGTAGTGTATCAATAAAAATGGTAACATCAAAATTTTATCCTAGCTTCTATCAAAGCAGTATAAGGAGGATGTGATAAATTGTCACGAGTCGTGATGGCGCCCAACACCTTATTAAGCAAGCCCGACCTTTAGAACATTTTCATCCCAAGTTTACAAATATCCTTATAAATTATTAAATTTAAAAATACCGAATTAGCAAAATCTCAGTCTGATAGTAATAACAACTGTGCGTAAACCGCAATAATATCCAAAATAGCCCATATCAGATCTGGCGTCACGAGTCAGAGCCTCTAGATACAACAGAGCAATATCCTATACATATGAAAGTCTAGATGCAGAAGTAAAGAAAGATAAGAGGAGAAATCGGATCCTGCGGACGCCAGGCAGCTACCTCGATGACTCCGACAGATGAACTAGGCAGCAGCAACAAACTCAGCTAAGTCTCCTGGATCCCTATACCTGCACACAAGGTGCAGGGAGTAAAGTGAGTACTCCAACTCAGTGAGTAATAAAAATAAATAACGACTGAAAGCATAAAATCCCATAAAGGCACAAATGACGCTATTTCAAGCAGTAAAATCAATTATACAATAAATCCGTGGAGTAACAGATAATTCTCTTTGAAAATAGTGAAGACAATTAATTTCAACAAGCAAAGAATAACCAGAAACTCACCCCTCGGGCTTAATATCAAATCCTCAGCACAGTATCAGCCCCACGGGCTAACTCCCAACTCACCAACACACAACATCAGCCTCTCGGGCTCGCTCCCAACTCACAAAAACACAACATCAGCCTCTCGGGCCCACTCCCAACTCACCTGGGTACCCTGCGCTCACTGGGGGAGTGTACAGACTCCGGAGGGGCTCCTACAGCCCAAGCGCAATATCATAAGGCCTTAAAGCCTTCACACATCATACTCGAGGCCTAAAAGCCTCCTCACATAACACTTGAGGCCTGGAAGCCTCCTCACATCACTCAACATATCCTCACATATGGCCCTCGGCCTCAATCAGTCCAGAAAATAATCATAAGCCCCTTGGGCATCAGCAAAACAATGGTGCTCAGATCAAACAACATTATAAATATTATTTAAATATCAAGTTGAGTATAAATGTAGCTGAGTTCATGAAATAGTATAATTCATTTGGACCGAGTTCAAATAATATTTTAATTAGGGAGGAAAATAGTAATGTAAATCCACAAAAGATTTCAAGTAATTGGCACGAAGCCCAAATATGGCAATAAGCCCAAATCATGGTGAAAAACAGTAAATCTTTATCAAATACGTGGTAAAATATCGACTGGGATGGACCAAGTCGCAAATACCCAATAGTAAATGACCCCGCGCTAGTCATACAGCGCGTGTCTCATCTCAACATAGCAGTATGTTGTGCAATTCGGGGTTTCAAACCCTCAGGGCATCATTTAAAATAATTACTCACCTCAACACGGTCAAAGTCTAGCTTGCTATGCCCTTGCCTCTCAAATTAGCCTCCTCGTGCGTAGAATCTGGCCAAAACCACAAGGAATACGTTATGATAAGCTAATGGGACATAACCCAATTGAAAGAACTCGAAAAACACCCAAAAACACGAAGTTGGCAAAACCCGAGCCCCGGGCCCACATCTTGAAAAATTATGAAATTAACATTACCGGCTTTCTTATCTCGCCACGAGTTCATACATACCAAATTCACAAAAATCGGAGTCCATTTGGCCCCTCAAATCACTAGTTTAAACTCTTTCAAATTTCAAGCTCTAACCTCCATTTTTAGCCTTAATTCCCTTGGATTTTCAGTGTTAATCCACGTTTTTACACCAGAACAACATAACCTAGGACCAAGAATCCATACCTGATGAAGACTCTCGAAACCCTCTTCGAAATCGCCCAAAATCTCCTTAGTCCGAAATGAAAATGTTGAGTTGCTTCTAAAATTCGCGAAGATGAAATTAATACCCTCTGAACAGCAGTTTCCGCTTCCGCGATGCTTTTGTCGCTTTTGCGGTTCTTTATCCGCTTCTGCGGTTCATCGATTTTTACCCAGGACCGCTTCTGCGGTCAACCAATCGCAAATGCGAGACCGCTTCTGCGGTCCGCATGTCCGCTTTTGCGGAATCTCCCAAGCCTCCTCCTTTCGCTTTTGCGACTTCCCCTATCGCTTCTGTGGAACCGCTTCTGCGGTCCATTTCCGCAGAAGCGGGAATACCAGATATCAGATCCTTTAGCAAATCCTTAAACTCCAATTTCATCCCGTTAGCCACCCGAAATTACCCCGAGGCCTCCGAGACCTCAACCAAAAGTACCAACACAACTTAAAACATTATTCAAACTTGCTCGAACCGTCAAAACACTATAGTTATCATCAAAATCATCAAATTTCCTCAAATCAAAGCCTAAGTTCAGACAAAACTTCCGAAACTCACATCCGATCGAAAACCCGACCAAACGATGTCCGAATGACCTGAAATTTTACACACATATCCAAAATCACCTAAAGAAGCTACAGCAACTCTCAGAATTTCATTCCGACCCTCGGATCAAAATCTCACCTATCAACCGGAATCCGCCATAATTCAAACTTCGCCAATTCAAGCCTAATTCCACACCGGACCTCCAAATTCAATTCTGATCGCACTCCTAAGTCACAAATCATCCTCCGAAGCTAACCGAACCACCGGAACTCACATCCGAGCGCTCTAACTATATAGTCAACTTCCGATTGACTTTTCCAAAACAAGCTTCCTTCTAAGAGGCTAAGTGCCTCATTTCCAACTAAAATCAATCCAACTCTACCCGATCAACTCAAATACTGATATTAAATCATAGAGAAACATAATATGGGGGAAATGGGGCAGTAACTGACGTGACGACGGGCCGAGTCGTCACATCCTCCCCAACTAAAACAAACGCTCGTCCTCGAGCGGGTCAAGAAACATACCTGGAGTCTCAAATAGGTGGGGATATCTACACCGAATCTCCTGCTCGGTCTCCCAAGTAGCCTCTTCCACAGGCCGACCTCTCCACTGCACCTTTACTGAAGCAATATCCTTGGAACTCAGTTTTCGAACCTGTCGACCCAGAATAGCCACGGGCTCCATATCATATGACAAATCATCATCCAGCTGAACCGTGCTGAAGTCCAACACATGAGACGGGTCCCCAACATACTTCCGGAGCATAGATACATGGAATACCGGATGCACAGTAGACAAGCTGGGTGGCAAGGCAAGCTCATATGCCACCTCTCCAATCCTCCTGAGTATCTCAAAAGGCCCAATGAACCTCGGGCTCAGCTTCCCTTTCTTCCCGAACCGCATAACACCCTTCATGGGCGAAATCTTCAACAAGACCTTCTCGCTTACCATATAAGACACATCACGAGCCTTTCGGTCCGCGTAACTCTTCTGGCGCGACTGTGCTGTACGAAGCCTCTCCTGGATCAACTTCACCTTCTCTAAAGCATCCTGAACCATCTCAGTTCCCAACAATCTAGCCTCGCCGGGCTCGAACCATCCAACAGTTTATCTACACCGCCTACCATACAACGCCTCATACGGGGCCATCTGAATGCTCGACTGATAACTGTTGTTGTAGGCAAACTCTGCAAGCGGCAAAAACTCATCCCATGAACCTCCAAAATCTATAACACAGGCACGCAACATGTCCTCTAAAATCTGAATAGTATGCTCGGACTGTCCGTCCGTCTGAGGATGAAATGTTGTGCTCAACTCCACCTGCGTACCTAGCTCCCGCTGAAATATCCTCCAGAACTGAGAAGTGAACTGAGTACCTCTATCTGAGATAATAGACACTGGAAGCCCATGTAACCTGACAATCTCCCGAATAAAGATCCCTGCCAGCCGCTCCGAAGAGTAAGTAGTACATACTGGAATGAAGTGCGTGGATTTGGTCAGCCGATCCACAATCACCCAAACCGAATCAAACTTCCTCAAAGTTCGAGGGAGACCGCTCACAAAATCCATTGTAATCCTCTCCCATTTCCACTCAAGAATAACCATTCGCTGAAGAACACCGCCTGGTCTTTGATGCTCGTACTCGACCTGCTGGCAGTTGAGACATCAAGCTACATGACTCACAATATCCTTCTTCATCCTCCTCCACCAGTAATTCTGTCTCAAGTCCTGATACATCTTTGCGGCACCCGGATGAATGGAGTACCGCGAGCTGTGGGCCTCCTCTAGTATCAACTCCCGAAGCCCATCCACATTGGGCACGCAAATCCGGCCCTGCATCCTTAACACACCATCATCATCAATGGCCACATCTCTGGCATCATCATGCTGAACTCTATCCTTAAGGACAAGCAAATGTGGATCATCATACTGGCGCTCTCTGATGCGGTCATACAAGGAGGACCGAGAAACAACGCAAGCCAACACCCGACTCGGATCTGAAATATCTAACCTCACCATCCGATTGGCCAACGCCTGAACATCGACTAAAAAGGGCCTCTCCCCAACTGGAATATATGCCAAGCTACCCATACTAACCGCCTTCCGGCTCAAAGCATCTTCCACTACATTGGCTTCCCCGGATGATACAATATGGTAATGTCATAATCCTTGAGCAACTCAAGCCACCTCCGCTGCCTCAAATTAAGATCTTTCTGTTTGAACAGATGCTGAAGGCTGCAGTGATCAGTATACACCTCAAAAGAAACGCCATACAAGTAGTGCCTCCAAATCTTCAGAGCATGGACTATAGCTACTAACTCCAAATCGTGCACAGGGTAGTTCTTCTCATGGGGCTCAACTGTCGAGAAGCATATGTAATAACCCTACCCTCCTGCATCAACACACATCCGATCCCAACTCTCGAGGAATCACAATACACAGTGTAGGAACCTGAAGCTGATGGCAATACCAATACTGGAGCCGTGGTCAAAGCTGTCTTGAGCTTCTGAAAGCTCTCCTCACACTCCTCGGACCACACAAATGGAGCGCCCTTCTAAGTCAACTTGGTCAAGGGCGACGCAATAGAAGAAAATCCCTGAATAAAACCGGCGATAATACCCTGCCAACCCAAGGAAACTACAGATCTCAGTGGCCGAGGTCGGTCTAGGCCAACTCTGCACCACCTCTATCTTCTTTGAATCAACCTGAATACCGTCACTGGACACTATGTGTCCCAGAAAAGCCACAGACCCAAGCGAGAACTCACATTTGGAGAAATTTTCATAAATCTTCTCCTCCCTCAATCTCTGCAATACTACTCTCAAATGCTGGGCTTGCTCCTCCTGGCTATGCGAGTACACCAGGATGTCATCAATAAACACAATCACAAAGGAATCTAGATATGGCCATAACACGCTGTTCATAAAATGCATGAACGCGGCTGGGGCATTAGTCAGCCCAAAAGACATAACTAGAAACTCATAATGCCCATATCTCGTCCTGAAAGTTGTCTTCATAATATCAGAATACCTAATCTTCAGCTGGTGATAGCCTGATCGAATATCAATCTTCGAGAATACCCTCGCTCCTTGGAGCTGATCAAACAAGTCATCAATACGGGGTAGTGGGTACTTATTCTTCACTGTCACCTTGTTCAGCTGCCTGTAATCAATACACATTCTCATTGTGCCATATCTTTTCTTCACAAATAAGACAGGTGCACCCCACGGTGACACACTAGGACGAATAAACCCCTTATCTAGGAGTTCCTAAAGCTGCTCCTTCAACTCCTTCAACTCAGCTGGTGCCATATGATAGGGAGGAATAGAGATAGGCTGAGTGCCCGGCACCAGATCAATACTGAAATCAATGTCCCTGTCCGGTGGCATACCCGGCAGGTCCGCTGGAAACATATATGGAAAATACCTCACAACGGGAATAGATTCAAAGCTAGGAGTCACAGCTCCAACATCTCTCACAAATGCCAAATATGATAAACATCCCTTCCCAACCATTCGCTGGGCCTTTAATAAAGAGATTACCCTGCTGGGCACATAATCAGTCATACCACGCCACTCGATCCTCGGAATACCCGGCATAGCCAATGTGACTGTCTTGGCGTGGCATTCTAGAATAGAATGCACAGAGATAGCCAATCCATGCCCAGAATAACATCAAAATCTACCATGCTCAACAGCAACAAATCAACTCGGGTCTCCAGACTCCCAATAGTAACAAGACAGGACCGATATATATGGTCTACAATAATAGTGTCGCCCACCGGGGTAGATACGTGCACAGGTAACGCAAGATACCCTCGGGTCGTACCCAAATGATGAGTAAAGTATGAAGATACATAGGAATAAGTAGATCCGGGATCAAATAAAACTGAGGCATCCATGTGGCAGACTGAAATATTACTTGTGATAATAGCATCCGAAGCAATATCATCTGACCGGCCTTGAAGAGCATAGAATCGAGCCTGACCACCACCCGATAGGCCTCCCCCTCTGGGGCGACCCCTAGCTGCCTGACCCTCACCCCTTGTTGGCGGGGCGGGTGCTGAAGATACTGGTATAGAAGAAGAGGGCTGCCCTATCTACTGTGATAAACTGGCAGCACGATGAGGACATTGATTCCATATATGTCCTAACTCTCCGCACTCATAATAGCCCATAGGTGCTGGAGGACGGGACTGAATAGAACCCCTCGCACCAGAGTGACTAGCTGGTGCAGCCGGCGCGGAAGAACCCTGAACAGATGGGGCATGCGAAGAACTCTGATCTGGAAGTGCACTAAGAGATGCTGACTCTGCTGAGAGCCCTGATAACCCCGACCAGAAGATGAACCACGATACTCTGAGCGAGCTGACTGATGAGGCCTGAAAGAACGACCTCTGCTCTGCTGAACCTGGCCCCTAGACGGAGTACCACTGAAGCTACCTGATCCTCGAGGCCTCTTGACCTCCCTCTCCTCTCTCTCCTGACGGCGAGCCATCTCAATATCACGAGCAATATCCACTGCATCTTAAAAGGTATGGCTCAGGATCCTCTCTCGAGTCATTAGAATACGGATGGGATAAACGAGTCCGTCCACAAATCGTCTAATCTGCTCCTGATCAGTCGGGACCATCCATGGAGCATAATGAGCCAACTCTCAGAATCTCACCTCATACTACGTCACAGTCATATCTCCCTGACGAAGCCACTCAAACTGCCTACACAGCTCCTCTCTCTGCGACCGTGGTACCCACTTTTCCAGAAAGATAGTGGAGAACTCCTGCCATGACAACGGCGCTGCACCTGCCGTCCTACGCCGCTCATATGCCTCCCACCATGTAAAGGCTGCTCCTGTGAACTAGAAGGTGGTAAATGATACCCCGCCCGACTCTAAGATCCCTGATGTCCGAAGCATACGTCGACACCTGTCGAGAAAACCCTGGGCATCCTTCCCCAGAATACCGCTGAAAGTAGGAGGTGAAAGCCTGCTGAACCTCTCAAGACGACGCTGCTCATCGTCTGGCATAACTGGAACCATAACATCCTGAACCGGTGCAACCGGCTAAACTAGGGGAACTGGCTGAACTGGGGCAACCTGCTGAGCTGGTGCCGTCTCTGGTGTCTGCAAACCCTGCACTACCTGCTCAGGAGTGCGAGCTACGGGGGTCTGATGACAACCCCCGATCTGAGATGTAGCTGCGGTGGTAGTGGCTGAGAATGCCTGAGCCAGGCCAGTGCAAACCGATAAAATCTGAGTTAGGGCCTCCTGAAGACCCGGAAACACAATAGGCACAGCTGGTGCCTGAGCAGGTGCTGCTGTAATCTCTACAGCTGGAGGCTGATCCGGAGTGGGGGCAACTGGTGGGTCAACTGGTGCTGCCCCTATTGCTCTACCTCGACCACGACCACGGTCGCGTCCACGACCTCTAGTGGGTGAAAATGGTGGTCGTCCGCCACGTTCGGTAGTACGTGTTCTCGCCATCTGCGAGAGAATAGAATACAAAAGTTTAGTTCTCGGATCAACAAAGTCACACGACAAGAATTTCAAGAATACGAAATCTTTCCTAAAGGTTCTGCAGCCTCCTGAGGATAAGTACAGACGTCTCCGTACCGATCTACGAGACTCTACTAAACCGGCTCATAACTCGCGAGACCTGGTAACATAGGCTCTGATACTAACTTGTCACGACCCCAAACCCCGGTCGTGATGGCGCCCAACACCTTGTTAGGCAAGCCCTACCTTTAGAACATTTTCATCCCAAGTTTACAAAGCTCCTTATCAGTTATTAAATTTAAAAACACCGAGTAAGCAAAATCTCAGTCTGATAGTAATAAAAACTGTGCGAAAATCGCAATAATATCCAAAACAGCCCATATCAAATCTGGCGTCATGAGTTAGAGCCTCTAGATATAACAGAGCAACATCCTATACATTTGAAAGTCTAGATGCGGAAGTAAAGAAATATAAGAGGAGAAATCGGGTCCTGCGGACGCTAGGCAGCTACCTCGATGACTCCGACAGATGAACTAGGCAGCAACAACAAACTCAGCTATGCCTCCTGGATCCCTGTATCTGCACACAAGGTGCAGGGAGTAAAGTGAGTATTCAAACTCAGTGAGTAATAAAAATAAATAACGACTGAAAGCATAAAATCCCAAAAAGGCACAAATGACGCTAATTCAAGCAATAAAGTCAATTATACAATAAATCCGTGGAGTAACAGATAATTCTCTTTGAAAATAGTGAAGACAATTAATTTCAACAAGTAAAGAATAACCAGAAACTCGCCCCTCGGGCTTAATATCAATTCCTCAGCACAGTATCAGCCCCACGGGCTCACTCCCAACTCACCAACATACAACATCAGCCTCTCGGGCTCGCTCCAAACTCACAAAAACACAACATCGGCCTCTCGGGCCCACTCCCAACTCACCTGGGTACCCTGCACTCGCTGGGGGTTGTGTACAGACTCCGGAGGGGCTCCTACAGCCCAAGCGCAATATCATAAAGCCTTAAGGCCTTCACACATCACACTCGAGGCCTGAAAGCCTCCTCACATAACACTCGAGGCCTGGAAGCCTCCTCACATGACTCAACATAACCTCACATGGCCCTCTGCCTCAATCAGTCCAGAAAATAATCATAAGCCCCTTGGGAATCAGCAAAACAATAGTGCTCAGCTCAAACAACATTATAAATATCATTTAAATCTCAAGTTAAGTATAAATGTAGCTGAGTTCATGAAATAGTATAATTCATTTGGACTGAGTTCAAATAATATTTCAATTAGGGAGGAAAATAGTGATGTAAATTCACAAAAGATTTCAAGTAATTGGCACGAAGCCCAAATCATGGTGAAAAACAGTAAATCTTTATCAAATACGCGGTAAAATATCAACTGGGATAGACCAAGTCGCAAATCCCCAATAGTAAATGACCCCGCGCTAGTCATACAATGCGTGTCTCATCTCAACATAGCAGTATGTTGTGCAATTCGG
>MU716130.1:89161-100422 GCA_026770625.1 Nicotiana glauca
ATAGATATGAACTCGTGGGGGAATGGGTAACCGGGTTTTGGTTTGAACCTCGGGTTTTGACCACGTGGGCCGGGGGCATTTTGGAAATTTTTGAGTAAAACTTTGGGGAATTCATTTTCATGCATTCAAGTTGATTCAATTAGTATTTGTTAATACATTCAAGTAATTTGTGACTAGATTCGAGCGGTTTTGTGGTGAATTCGAGGGGTAAAGCTAACTAGAGGCTTGAGTGGATTTTTTGAGCATTTGAGGCAAGTGTTTGATCTAACTTTGGCTTGAGGGAATATGATTAGAGTGTTATTAATTGTTAATTGCTAAATGATCGAGTACGGTGTATAGGCATGGTGACGAGTATCTATACACCGGTATCTAGCATGACCGTGGGTCTTTGTTTGTGCTTATTTTGGTATATTTTGGGACCCTTCCAGGCTAAATTAATGATTTCTACCTAATGTGAAGAGTATGAGGATTAAATTGTGAATTGTGAATTTTTTGGAGCGTTGGATCGAACGATAAAAATACTATTGAATAAGAAATGAAAGAAAAGAGATGTGATTAATCCCCTTGCCAGGATGGTTTGAGTATATTGATTATCTCCCTTGCTGGGATGTGAAAGTTATTGTTATTGCTCCCTTGCCGGGATTTTAGTTGTTTAATTGTGTTTTCCCTTGCTGGGACATATTCTTGTTATTGTTCATTCCCTTGCCCCTTTGGTTGTGATTGTTGTTTGGGTGAGGAAGAGTGATAATGTACGAAGGGTCATTCCGTGCCATATTTTGATTATATTTGCACGAAGGGTCATTCCGTGCCATGTTTTGATTATATTTGCACGAAGGGTCATTCCGTGCCATGTTTTGATTATTATGCACGAAGGGACATTCTGTGCTCTGATTTGACTATAATTGCACGAAGGATCATTCCGTGCCATGAAATGAGAGTTATCTGAGGAAAAGCACGAAGGGTGATGCCGTGCATTTTATTTGATTGCTTTGGGTGAGGATGAGAGTAAAAGCACGAAGGTTGATGTCGTGCAACTATTGGATCTCTTGTTCTTGTTAATTATTGTTGTGCCCTGTTTCTTATTTAAGTTGATAACTTTTATATCCGGATTGTACTCCCCCATAGTACGCTTCTCTCCCTTTTAACTGTTTAGTTTTGGTATTCGTTCCTTTTATTGCACATGTATATATATTGAACTGCACAGGTTGATTTGGTAGTCCTGTATAGCCTCGTCACTACTTTGTCGGGGTTAGGCCAGGCACTTACCAGCACATGGGATCGGTTGTGCTGACGCTACACTTCTATGCTTTTTCCACAGATCACGGTACCGGAGCAGCTTTTGGACCACAGCACTAGCACATTGAGTGGGAGCTGACTTCAGTCCAGGGACTACGAGGCACCCTAGTTGGCGTTCGCAGGCCGGAGTCCCTTTCCATATTTCTGTTTGTTTTCATTGTACCGAGACAGATGTTATGTATTTTATATTCGGACTTGTTTGTAGCACTCTTTAGAGGTTTGTGAGATAGCGACTCCAGTCTTGGGTAGTGAAATGTTAAGCTTCCGCATTCTGGATTTTCAGTTATTTATGTTATACAAGACTTCCGCTTTTATTTAAAGGTTTATTATTGTTATTACTATTGTGTTGTTATCCGAAAAGGTTTAATTTTTGGCTTGCCTAGCTCCAACAGTAGGCGCCATTATGACTCCCGATGGTGGAAAATCCGGGTCGTGACATATAATTTTTTTAAATGATATTTATTTAAAATAAATAAGGTTTTAACCTTTACTATAGGAGGTAAAAATTCCTTTATTTTTCAAATTTCAAAAAAGGAAAACTACAAGCTATGTCCATTTATAAGTAGCTCATTACAAAAATTGGCCAATTCATAAAATATTACTAAAATTATTCAAATATTACCAATATTAGCCAATTAGCTATTTGTAGCCACACAAAAAGGTCAAATATTTTCTTTCATTTGAGTGAGTGTTATTAGAATAGATTGGGTACATCTTAAGGAGTTTGATTTGTGGAGTTTTGAGGTGGTTTGAATTGAAAAATCGAAGTAAAAGATGAACATGAAAAAAATAATATGTTTATCATGCTATGTATCATTTGTGTATTACATGTGTATTAATTGTGTATCACATGTATATCCATGTATACGTGTGCATGAGATACATGCGTGATACATGTTTGATACATGTGTCGCGGAAGAATTTTTTTAACTCGATTTTAATTACGAATTTTGATACCAAATCAGTCCAAATCACCCAAATCTTCCTCAAATTCTGTATATTGACTCATCTATATATTTTTAACGAATTTTAATTATACCCATTGAAAAAGGTCCTTTTTTGTGCTTAAATATACGTATCTATCTATACTATATTAAAAGCACGAAGGCCCTTAGCGAAATGTCGTTCGTCTTTTTTATTCTTTTAAAATAGAGTTCACATTGGACAAAATAGTCATTTGGTAATTCATCCGATATTTAGAAATAGACATTTAATTATTTTCCTAATAATTAGGATTTGACTTTTCAATTCCTTACCATTCTAAAATTCCTACACATTTCAATACACATTATGTTTCGACCACTTTATAGTCCTTTAGGTTTAGGAGGGTTTTTTTAACTAATAAATTTTTACAATTTAATTTTTTATAAAAATATAATTAGGATATTGGATTTCAGATTAGGTGAACGAGCACTTGAAACTTTTCAATTTGGGAGTCTTTATTTTTAATAAAATTTTCTTTGTATTTGAACTATATATATTACACGATTTTACTTACATAAATTTGTTCCTTATTTATATTATATAATCTTAATTATAATTCCTTCTATATTGTTTTGCTAAATAATATAAAAAGACCTGTTGATCTCTGGCACTTTGCTTGACGAGTTATAAATTGCTCCTTAGCGGGTGAATTCATTAAGCTTTTCTTTGTCGTTCTTTAGAATAAAATTATAAGCTTTGGTAGTCTTTTCTTTTTTTAGTTTGTTGTTATTTTTGTTTTTGATGCTTTTATATTGCTTTGGAAGAACTATTTTTCCTTTAAGCCTTTTTTCCCCTTGTCACACCTCCTTTTTTCTTACTACACCCCGTAAAGGGCATAGTGGAGTTTTTCCAATTAAAGGACAATCGAAATGGGATTTATTATTAAATATTCATAGTCGCCAGTTGGGAGATTTATGGTATCCCAAGTCACCGGTTTAATCCCGAATCGAGGAAAAGTTGACTCTGTTTAACAATCCGCGAACCAGAAATCTGAGTAAGGAATTCTGTTAACCCGGAAGAAGGTGTTAGACATTCTCGGGTTCCGTGGTTCTAGCACAGTCGCTCAACTGTTATATTCGGCTTAATTATCTGATTTTAATACAGTTTGTACCTATGTGCAATTTTAAATTATTTACCACTTTTAATTAATTTCAAAAGAATGTTGAACGTCATTTAAAACATGTCTTTGGCTTGCGACATATGAAAGCACCCACAATCTGGAACACTTTTTATTCGACGTTTTGGGATTTGGATTTGGGTCACATGAAATGTGCACCCAGTTTTAAGAAGGTAAAATTATTAAAATGACGCGCCTAAAGCAACTACGTCTTGTTAACTTTGTGAGGGCCATGAATTTAGCTAAATGGCACATCTCAAATTCTAAATATTTTAAAGTTATACTATCCAAAGGTCATGCGTTTATCATTTTTGTTTGGCATGGCGCACCTTAAAATATTCTACTTAAAGGTTTCTATGTTGATATATGAGGGCCATAATCATTTTTGCGATGTCTAATATGGCTCGCCTCCAACGTATCAAAAGAATCTAATTGACTAAAAATTTACGGAACTTGCTACTTGTTTAAATAAAACTCGAACATACTAACTAAAATAGAAAATAATTAATTACAAGGGCCTTTTAACTTAAAGTCCAAATGCGTGGCCGTTTCCCAGGCTTGGGCCCAATGAGCCCAAAGTCCTATTTGCAGAAACAAACACGCTGACCCCTGAAAGCCCGGAATGAATGCCATAAAAGGCCCAGTTCGAATCAAAACACAACAGCTGAAGCGTGATAGCTTAGGATTGAGTCCTTGTGAGCCCAATTATAGGAATCCGGCTCCCAATTATTAAGGTCATGTAAAATACCAATCAACGGATACCAAGCTAAGTGCAACGAAATTGATTTAGCTAAAAAAAATAGACTCCTGATTTAAAAGGTCTAATTCTGATTATTCAATCTTCTGATTTTAAGAACTTTTGAAGACAAAACAGGGGGGCAATTACATGTGCTCATTAGACAATCCACTACTTAAATCTTGGAATCATATGGTGTAGGCAGTGAGTAAAATAAATGGTAAATTAATACGAACTCATTCTTTTCAGTATTCAATCTACCCAAACTATTAACAACCGACCTTCAAAACCCAACACAAGCCATACAACAGCCTAGCTACCTCATAAATAATCTAATAGCATAAACAAATACTAAACATCATGTAACGACCCGACCGGTTATTTTGAGCCCTAGCGCGTCGTTCAGCAGTCTGAGGCCATGAGCAGCTTCATTTCAGGTATTTTGACTTTTTCGCATGGTCGGAATTTAAATTCAAGAAGATCGAAGTTAAATTTAAATGAAAACTCTCATTTGAGAAGCTTAAAGTTGAAAGAATGAATTAGGATTGGAATTTTGAGTAAACAACCTCGGAATCGGGATCTGAAGGTTCCAGCAGGTTCGTATAATGGTTTCGGACTTGGGCGTATGCCCGGATTGGGTTTTGGATAACCCGGGAGCGTTTTGGCGCCTATTGAGAAAGTTAGCATTTTAGAAGAAATTTCATAAGTTTGGTTTGAAGTGCATTTTAGTGTTATGAATGTCCGTTTGGAATTCTGAGACTGGGAGTAGCTCCTTATGGTGATTCTGGAGTTGGGAGCGCGATCGGAAGTGAATTCGAAGGTCCGTAGACCATTTTGAAGCCATTTGGCTAAGGATAGAAGTTTGAAGGTTTTTGAAGAGTTTGACTGGAGGTTGACTTTTTTGATATCGCGATCGGAATCCAATTTCAGAAGTTGGAGTAGATCCGTAGTGCCAAATATGACTTGTGTGCAAAATTTGAGGTCAATCGGACGTGATTTGATAGGTTTAAGCATCGAAAATAGAAGTTGAAAATTTCAAAGTTCATAAAGCTTGAATCGGGGTGTGATTCTTGGTTTTAGCGTTGTTTGATGTGATTTGAGGCCTCGAGCAGGTCCGTAATGTGTTTTGGGATTGGTGAGTATGATTGGTTGGGGTCCCAGGGGGCTCGGGTGGATTCCGGGTGGTTAACGGATCGAAAATGAATTTTTGGAAATAGCTGAGTTGCTGGTTGCTGGTATTTTCGCTTCTGCGGAGATGGAACCGCAGAAGCGGCCCCGCAGAAGCGTGAAAGAAGTCGCAGAAGCGGTTAGGAGGGAGGCAGCCCAGGACCGCAGAAGCGGGAACCGCAAAAGCGATTAAGCTATCGCAGAAGCAAAAAAAGGCTGGAGCCCAGGGACAGCAGAAGCGGACTATTTTCCGCAGAAGCGGGATTTTTCCACAAAAGCGGAAATCCCTGGAGGAAAAATATCATTTTAAAGTCGAGAATTGGCTATTTCTATCATATTCTCATGGCTTGGGGCGATTTTTGGGAGCTTCAAGGAGGGGATTTTCGTCATCTATGTTAAGGTAAGTTATCCCCACCACTTTGAGTTGAATATATCAATTGTACATGGATTTAAACATGGAAATTAGAGTAAATATTGAGGTTTTGGTTGAAAACCTATAAAATTTTAATCTTAGATTTTGATCACGATTTTGAGTATGGAATTAAGAGAAATTTTATATTTGAGTTCCTAAGGTCATGGGTAACCTTTATCTTCAAGAAATTTCGGATTCCGGGCACGTGGGCCCGAGGGCATTTTTGTCAACTTTTCGTTTGGGGTTAGGAATTGTTATAAATTGGGTTGTAAAGTATAATTGAGCATGTATTAATGGATTTATATCATCGTTGGCTAGTTTTGGAGCATTGTGCGTTGGTGCAAGTCTTCGGAAGAACGTAGAATGCCGGTTATGGATCTTCGGAGCGAGGTGAGTCTCTTTTCTAATCTTGTGAGGGGAAATTTACCCCATAGGTGAAGTAATTGATTATGTGCTCATATTTGTGGGGGCTATGTACGCACGAAGTGACGAGAGTCCATGCGTAGCTACTATTATGCTATTGTCCAGGTAGTCTAGGACCCAAAGAGCATGTTATACATGGATTATAGTGAACCCATTTATGGTTTGAATTGCTTAAATCACCTTGGATTGGTAAAGGAATTTAAAAAGAGATTTAAATATTAATCTTCCCTGAAATGTTACAAGGAGAAATTTGTCTATTGGATAATTATCCTCGATACATTCTTAAATTCCTACTTGAGCATGTATTTTGTGTGTGCCTGCGTCGCATGGATGATTCGCGAGCAGAATATGTGTTTAATTATGGAACAAACCGAACGCCTCAGTGATAATAGATGCATCTATGGTTCGTGCCGCTCGACCCTCGGCAGTGCACAATTTACATTTCTGTAGGAGCGGGCCGTCGACCTCGGCATGATTTACGCATGTTTATCTGTTACTTGACAATTGTAAACGTGGAATTGGCCCTACGTGGCTAGATATAAACTGATAAGATGATAAAGAACAGACTTTAGAAGCCCTTGATTTATTGATGAAGGTGTTTACTTGTGTTTTGGCTTCACAATCAGAACTTCTTTACAAATCCATGATTATCCTCGCACTTATAGACTATTGCTAATTGACCTCTAGTAAGTGTCGGAGTTGGCCATCTCGTCTCTACCCCTTCGGGATTAGGCGGGATACTCACTGAGTACACGTTGATTACATACTCATACTACACTTCTGTGCATTTTTGTTGCACAGGTATATATACCTCTAGCAGCCTATTGGGCGTAGCAGCACGGACGACTCTGGGACTAGGTGAGCTACATTGTTCGAGACGACCCATAGACAGTGTAGTTCCTTTCAGCATTTTATTATTTATTCCCTGTCCACTATGTTTCGGACAGATGTTGTATTTTACTTTCCTTATCAATAGTTGCTCATGTACTTGTGACACCGGGTTTCTGGGATAGTTTACAACGGATTTGTACTAATTGTTATTATTTAAATTCGAATTCAAGTGGTGAACTTTTATTTATGAAAATGGAAGGAAAAACCTCAGATTTTCAAAAGTATTAAAAGAGGAATTTATTGATAATTTAGTTGGCTGGCCTGACAGAGGTGTCCGGCACCACCATGACCCTTAGTGGATTTTGGGTCATGATAATATGATATCAGAGCATTAGGTTCCCGTCGGTCTCAGAGTCATGAGCAAGTCTAGTAGAGTCTCGCGAATCGGTACGGAGACGTCTGTACTTATGCTCGGGAGGCTGCAGGACTGTTAGGAGTACTTTCCTTCTTGATTTCCTTTATCGTGCGATTCAATTCCTTTGAGCTTATGCCTTTGATTCCTTCCCACTCAATCTTACGCGACGCGAGTGCTTGTTATAAATCGAAAATTGAAGGATTGTAATGGCACTACAAATGTGATGCGGGATGATTTTCCCGATATAGTTGATTGGACTATTATAGTCGCACTTTGGAGGGATATTCTATTGTTTCATCTCAGTTATGGAACTTCTAAGAGCCTTAAGGCTAGGCACAGGTTGCTATGATGCTTATGAGCGATTATTCCGCAGTGTTGTTGTGATGGTAGGGTGTTGCCCATGTGTCGGGGCAGTGAATGAATTGAAGGGAGGTTTACTCAACGCGTAATCAAGGGATTTAGTATTTTATTACCGGCAGGGATAAGTCAATCGAACTAAGGATGGTCAGATGGGGACTGGTGGAAGTAATGAAACGTGGTAATTGCAAGCATGGTGGAGTTCTCCTCTATATGGGGGTGTTGTTGTCCTAATTGAATGCTTTAAGCTTGTCAGTGTTATAATCTACTACAATTCACCTTTATGGCAGGATATTATGAAATAATATTGGAGGTACAACTGTCAGACATCGCATGACATGGTGGTTTAAGATCGAATAAGAATTTCTAATGTTGACGGCTCGATAAAGAAGACCTTTGGAAAGGTTTAAAGTTAGCAGCAATGGTGGATTCAAGTGCCACGAAGATAGATTTCATTTAAGGCAACAATTGAGCAGTAAAGTATGAGTAAGGACATGTGGGAAGTGTCAGGTGGCGTTTAAAACTTCTGGAAGGCCAAGTATGAGGAGCAAGGTCGAGTGGTTAATTAAAGAGATGAGTTACGCCAAAGTGGGAGAGTGGCGGGTGTTGCATATGGGCTTGGTAGTAGGATGACTACGTGCCTAAAGCGAGTTTGGATTGAATTGGGGGGATTTTAATGATTGGTGGTTGAAGCCTGCGGGTATGATGTGAAGTATGGGATATTATGCGGCAGAAGATTGATGTGGCGGAAAAGGATATGCTTGAAATGGAGAAGGGTGCAGCATAACCCTGAAATTGGGAGGATGTTACCGCACATTTAACTGATGTCCGCGAGGAGAGAATGGACTTGTGCAGCTGGAAGGTGAGCTTGAACTCAAGATAGGCTATTGGTGTCATAGTGAACATACCCCGTGCAGCAGCATGGGAAGATGTCGGGAGGTGATTCCCCTAGGTGGGTTATTCCCCGTGAGCAGATTAGCGGTCGTGTGGTTGGCGAAGCTTCTGCAAAGAATTATATTGGTTGTTCAACAAAGAGATCGGACGTGCGAGTGTGGTTAATGATTCAAAATATGAAAAATGGGGATTTACAGGAAGATTCCAAGAAATTTTGATAACTTATGGCGCGAGGTTATGTCAACAAGAGGTAAAAAGGTCGGGCGAACTCAAGAATGGTGAAATGATGGCTTCAAGCTAAGTGGGAGAGTCCTACCGCTTATGATTGGGCTGTATGATTAACTACTTGCGTGATTTCTGGTTATTAGCATATTGATGGATTATTTCAACTATGAGAAAAGACCATAAGTGGTAATTCGAGCAAATGAATTATGGGAGGCATGCGATGGTTGGCCTTATTGGCTCATGTCCGGACTTGGAAAAAGGTTCAGGATTTATGCCTTGCATGGATATAAGTTTCAGAGAAAGTGATTTTCGCCAGGTTCCTCGCCGAGAGAGTATTCGTGTGTTATAAGATCTATGGAGTGAGTTATGTTCGGGACCAAGTCAGAGCAGGTGGCTCTCAATAATGGTCCTAGTGAATTCAGAAGTTAAAAGTGTGGTGCCCGATGATTTCGAGCCTATAAGTGCAGTTAAGAATCAAGCTTTGTAGCAGTCTATGAGAAGAGGCACTGAATGTTCTATGAAATTTTGACTTGAGGTGTAGCATCTGAAAGATATGAAATAGTTCGTGGGATTTGAGACAGTGTGGTTTCGTGATTCAAGGTCGCTCGGGGTGAGTGTAGATGGAGTAAATTATGTGTTGAATGGAGTTAGTCTTACTCTAATGCAAGCAGGGATGAATTGGAAGAAGGTGGATTGATTAGCCATAGTTGAATTTGGCATGTCAGGTTCTGTGATCAGTTCGTTCAGCGTGATCGAGTTATGCGTATGATTGGTGGCGGTACGTGTGAGGTTGTCAGTCGTCGTAATTGATATTATTCATAAGCATTCTTCTGTCATGGCTTGTTAAGTGGAAGCGGATTCCGGAAGGGCTAGGGTGGCTTGGACCATTATTTAGAGATTTGCATATCTTAGGGTTATGGGAAACTACCTATGTGTTTCTATGAATCTCCTGAAGTGAGTTAAGTGAAAAGTTCGTATATGATGAATTGTTAAAATGATAATGATTTCGGAGTTATGATGAAAATCGTATTCTATCGTATGTTGGCACGTTGGGTGAGGTTAATAGATGGAAATACAAAGTGAGGATCAAGGTTGCAGTTCAGTGTTGACAAGGATGTCACGGGCTCGGATGAGCAAGGAAAGGGTTGAATGATTAGAGTAAATTGGTATTGTCCTCAGCGTCACCTGAGATCGAGGTGTTGTGGAAGAGGTTTTGCATCCTGGTTAAGGATTCTGGATTGCTTTCCAGCGTTAGTGCATCCGATGGTTTAGATGTGCAGACCGTTATTTATTTCGGAAGATTGTGGGAGCGTGTCCCACAGGAAGATTTGCATAAATGTGGCACGACACCACTTGATTGATTAAAGATATAAACCAAGTATGAAGAATTGTGATGATATCGTTAAATTGAGAATGGATGCCTAGGGGGCACTCGAATTCTGAGTTGTGGACTGTACTCCGGTTATGATGGTCGTCCTTGTGTGTTACGAGAGGTGGGGAATTAGTATGGACCTTTGAAAGGTCATTGGCTTAATTTGATATGATCAGGATCGACCTGAGGTCGGTGGATGGATTTAAATGTGAATTTGGGATTTATAGTAGGCCAGCCGTGTTCATTTCAGTAATGCGCTACTTATGGAGTAGTCAGGGTGTCATCTCGTCGTCAGATATTTCATGAAGTGATACATTGTGCCGTATGAGTTTTGAGACGACCTGAGAAATTGTGTATGTGTTGAGGTTCCGCGTTGCGATGATGTTAGGTGAGCAGGATGGCTCTTGAGATTTAGACCTTGTATCGCACCTCAGTTGTGCTTGAGTTTTGTAGCCTATAGCGCTATGTGTTTTCTTAGGGATTGTATTATGCACTTAGCGTGCTTACGATCACAATTCGATATTTTTTTTGTAATGAGCAGATTTAGCTCGAAGTGCAATCTCCTTATGCGAGATCTATGTTTGGATCGGGTGGCATGCCGCCATGGGTATGTTATTTGGATTGGGTGGCACACCGCCATGGGTATGTTATTTGGATCGGGTTGCGCGCCGCAACATTGTGATGGTGAGTGTAGTTTTCTATATTCTAATTTGGTATGTCCTGCTTCCTATCTTCTAAGGAAAGTCCGTATTAGCGCGGGGGCTAGGTAATTCCTTCGAGAGTTCGATTTCTGTTTGTGTTGTGTTCGGATTGGTGGCCTATTTGCACATTGTGGTGTCATTTGAGACTTGTGATCGCATTTAGAGTGGCTTATTGCCTGAGCAGTCGTACTGGGTAAGACGAGGTTTATGGGATTTAGGATCAGTGCAATCTGATTATATGAAGTATATTAAAGAGCGAAGACCATTATTTGGTTCAGAATGTGGTAATGTTTCTTGTCCGAAGTATAGACTCGATGATTGGTTGACTCGG
>MU716130.1:102686-118604 GCA_026770625.1 Nicotiana glauca
TGGATCTTCGGAGCGAGGTGAGTCTCCTTTCTAATCTTGTGAGGGGTAATTTACCCCATAGGTAAAGTAATTTATTATGTGCTCCTATTTGTGGGGGCTACGTACGTACGAGGTGACGAGAGTCTGTGCATAGCTACTATCATACTATTGTCCGGGTAGTCTAGGACCCAAAGAGCATGTTATACATGGATTATAGTGAACCCATTTATGGTTTGAACTGCTTAAATCACCTTGGATTGGTAAAGGAATTTAAAAAGAGATTTAAATATTAATCTTCCCTGAAATGTTACAAGGAGAAATTTTTCTATTGGATAATTATCCTCAATACATTCTTAATTTCCTACTTGAACATGTGTTTTATGTGTGCCTGCGTCGCATGGATGATTCGCGAGCAGGATATGTGTTTAATTATGGAATGGGCCGAACGCCTCGGTGATAATAGATGCATATATGGTTTGTGCCGCTCAACCCTCGGCATTGCACAATTTACATTTATGTAGGAGCGGGCCGTCGACCTCGGCATGATTTGCGCATGTTTATCTGTTACTTGAAAATTGTAAACGTGGAATTGGCCCTACGTCGCTAGATATAAACTGATAAGATGATAAAGAACAGACTTTAGAAGCCCTTGATTTATTGATGAAGGTGTTTACCTGTGTTCTGGCTTCACAATTAGAACTTCTTTACAAATCCATGATTATCTTCGCACTTATAGACTATTGCTAATTGACCTCTAGTGAGTGTCGGAGTTGGCCATCTCGTCTCTCCCCCTTCGGGATTAGGCGGGATACTCACTGAGTACACGTTGATTACATACTCATACTACACTTCTGTGCATTTTTGTTGCACAGGTATATATACCTCTAGCAGCCTATTGGGCGTAGCAGCACGGACGACTCTGGGACTAGGTGACCTGCATTGTTAGAGATGACCCGCAGCCAGTGTAGTTCCTTTTAGCATTTTATTATTTACTCCCTGTCCACTGTGTTTTGGATAGATATTGTATTTTACTTTCCTTATCGATAGTTGCTCATGTACTTGTGACACCGGGTTTCTGGGATGGTTTACAACGGATTTATACTAATTGTTATTATTTAAATCCGAATTCAAGTGGTGAACTTTTATTTATGAAAATGGAAGGAAAAACCTCAGATTTTCAAAAGTATTAAAAGAGGAATTTATTGATAATTTAGTTGGCTGGCCTGACAGAGGTGTTCCGGCGCCACCACAACCCTTAGTGGATTTTGGGTCGTGACACATCACCCTTTTCGAACCTCTTTAACAACAACCAAACATACAAGCCTTTTCAAACATAAATGGTCATTCGAATCAGCAGATAAACAGAGCTATGGCGTACTATTATGACTGACTACTTGACAAAAAAATTTTTTTTTAAGAATCCCAAAACTAAATACTACTCCGAGATTTTAGTTGTTCAGTATAGAAACAATACTAAGTTTACATTACAAATTAAATTACTAAAACAACTAACTGCACCAACTTATTGTAAATGAGATCACTTTAACTTGTCCATTCATGCTTCAAATTGACCTTACATTGTACAGAGTTCTAATAAATGTACCTGGAAATCAAGAAGGAATCAAAATGGAAAATCAGTAAAGAGTCAGCAGCAGACACAGTCCAGTAGATCAGCAATGTAATAGTAAAATCAACTACAGCAGCTAATCAGAATGAAATTAACTCCCAGCCGCCAAAGAATAGACAGCAGAATGATTTGTTGAATTCAAAACAAAGTAACACAGCCCGGAAAATAACTTCAGACAGAGAAGCTAACCCAGCAGGTTATCAAGAATCAAAATGGAAAACCAATGGAACAGTAACCCTCTAAACCAAAACTTAGCTTTGTTTTCAAAGAAGAACAACTTCAAATTACTTCAAACACACACACTGAATCCCAAAATTACCAAGACAACACTGAAGTTCAAAGTGAAAGAAGGAAATTGTCTTGTATATTACTCTTAAGCTCTCTCTTAATCTTTGTCTATGTATCTAAGCTCTCTCTTATTGGGTATCTCAATGCCGATCTCTCAGATTTTCAGACTGTTTTTCAATCTGTGTGTCTATTATTTCAAAATGTTTTATCAATGGGTTTTCAAGGTATTTTCAGTCCCCCTATAAGCTCTGATTTCCAGCCTTTAAATAGGCATACCATTAGTGCACTCATCCCTACCATTTGCATCTTTTCAATTAACCTAGTGCTATTATATAAATTCAGTAGTGCACCATTATCAACTAGCAGCACTTATTATCAGTACTAGTGCAAATTGCACTACTTCAATTATTGTATTATATGCTATCTAGGTTGACCTCTAAGTTTCTGCTAATTACCCCTTAAACTACTAGCAGCCCCCTTATATTCAACTAAGCAAGCATTAACCATATTAACCCCTACCCTACCTTTTAAGCTTCTATCATTTAACCAGAAAGCCCAAACGGGTGTGGGTCAAATTGACCCTAGGCTGAATTCAATCAAAACCCACCCCAAACCAAAATTCTGAACCTAGATCAGGGACCCTGAACCAAAAATGTAATCAGAAACTAAGGTTACTGAAAGAAAACAAAATAAACCCTAAAGCGATTGAATTGATTCCCAGAGGTTCAATTAACAAACCAAAACTAACAGAATTAACACATTGAAACCATCCTAATTAGCAGGCTAAATGAATTAAGGGATTTAGAGCAACATTTATGACAAGACAGCCCCTAAGATACTAATAAAATAGAAAAGAACCAAGAAGAACAAAAAATGGGGCCACAAATGAAAAGGGAGAGAAAAAGAAGAAAAACTAAATTAGAAGGAAAGGAGAATAACCCGTAAATACCTTGGCTCATGAAGAACTGATCTTGAGGCTTCAAATCCTTCGATTTTCATCAAAATTGGATATTAATAGTGTGTTCTTTCAGAGAACACACAACTAATATCGAATTGAAACGAAAAACCTTGACTTGGATTTTTAGGGCTTACTTTCGATCTAAGATTCGAGAAGTCCCGGGGGATTCGAAAGCAAGTAATCGGGGGTTTGGCATTTGGAGATGAAAGCGATTCCGTGGTATGATTTTGGGTGTGTTTGGAGGTGGCGCCGCCACCGAGGAATCTTGTGGCGGTGCTAGGGTTCATGTGGTCAAAACGATATTCGACGGATTCTAGGCATATTTGAGGGAAGGTGCTTGGATATTTGGAATGAGGAGGTGGAGGCGAGGCTAGGGTGTTAATTTGGTGGCCATCGGAGGTGGTGCCGCCAGACACGACGGAGGGACTGTTAAGTTTTTTGAATAGTCGAGAAGCTAGGCTGGATTTTGAGTGAAGCTGTTTGGATATTTGGAATGGGGTGGTGGAGGGGAATATATGGTGTAAAGATGGGGTCGTTTGGACCACCGGAATCGCCGTAAGGCAATTTTTGGTAGGCTGAGTGCGGCGGTGTAAGGCGGAGGACGGGGCTGGTCTCTGAGGGTCTGTGAGAGACGAGTGAGGAGGGGTCTGAAGGGGGGCTGGGTTGGGTTGGAAGGTTATATACTGGATGTGAGATTTAATCCAAGCCATTGGATCAACTGAGATCAACGATTTGGATTAACTCACTTAGATAAAACAGAGTCGTTTTGGCTAAGTGGAGGACTGGATCGGTCCTGGGCACAATGGGTCGGGTTGTGAGAATCTCACCAGACCGTTCGATCAAAATGATTCAACGGTTGAGATTAATCGACTTGAAACGTCGTCGTTTCGTTGATGCTGGAGACGGACTGAACCGTTCGATCTAATGAGATCGACAGTTCAGATCAAGTGTGACAAAAATGACGTCGTTTGGATTGGTCGAGAAGCTTGACCAGATGAGGCGTTGATTGGGCCTGGGCTGGGGTATTTTTGTGCAAATTTGGCTTGGATTGGGAAGTTAATTCCCGATTCTTGCCCAATTTGATTTTCTTTTCATTTATTTAATTATTTTTTCCCACAAATTAAAATAAATCCTAAGTTTAAATTATAAAACCTCAAATTAACTTAAAAATACTAATTGATTCTTAATAATAATTATCACACATAATCAAACACTAATTCAAAAGAAAAATCACACAATTTGACTTTAAACATTAAAATGCAAAGCACGTTATTTTTTAATTATTTTTTTTATTGTAAGAATAAATAATTTTACTATTCGACTCAAAATTATAAAATCAAATCCTAAATGCACATGCAAATGCAAACTATTTTTTTTTCATTTATTTAAACACGTAAACATACACGGACTAATGCAAATAATTACAGAAAAATACTACATAATTCACAAAAACCAAACAATGAAAAAAAATTATTTTATTTTGATCTTGCGGGAGTAATTCATGTGAGGCAAAAATCACGTGCTCACAGCTGCCCCTCTTTGCCCGTAAACATAAAGAGTTTTCGTGCAAAGACAAAGTGAGCGGATACGAGTGATTTTTGCCCATTTGAACACTCCGTGTGAAGCATTTTTGAAAGATTTTGACCGAACCTCTGCTTCAAAGGTTTCCTACATATCCTTGGCTAAAAAGGAATCAGGTCAATGTAGTTCAAGAAGTTTGGTAGCTGGACTACCATGAACCTGTGTTTACTGTTGCTGCTGCTGCTGCTACTTGCTGACCTCCTTATTACATCATGCTAAAAGTAAAATAAAGAAGCTATGCTAAGTTATGGCTTATGAATTTCAAATACTTATTCTCAAACTTGCTCCGCGACCTTTGTTGCCTTGTCGCCTTGTATTTCCTCACAACGATCCTTTTGTTGCTGTCTTGCACCGACTTCTTGACTTGAACTATATTTCTCCGCTCTCCAGGCGAGTGTTTTGTTGCTAAATCTTTTGGACGTCTTCTCTTGATTATCGTCGTCTTCCTCTGTTGTCCAAGCGGGCTCCTGACTTTAATAACTTGAAAGATACACCTCTATTCTCCAGGCGGGCTCCTGACTTCAACTTGAATCGTATTCCTCTGTTCTCCAAGCGGGCTCCTGACTTCTTGACTTGAATCGTATTCCACTGTTCTCCGGGTGGGCTCCTGACTTCTTGACTTGAATCGTATTCCTCTGTTCTCCAGGCGGGATCCTAACTTCTTGACTTGAATCGTATTCCTCTGTTCTCCAGGCGGGCTCCTAACTTCAACAAATTTAACAACTTCAAAGATACACCTCTATTCTCCAGGCGGGCTCCTGACTTAATCAACTTAAAAGGTATGCCTCCATTCTCCAGGCGGGTTCCTGACTTCAACAACAATGGATAAAACAAAGGAACTTTTCTGCCCCAGTTTGGTAGCTAGTGCGTGTCATTTTTACCAACTATTAATAAAACCTGAAAACTGAAATTTGAATTATACTCCCTCTATTCTTCAGGCGGGGTCCTGATTTTCGAAACTTGAAAAGTACGCCTCTGCTCTCCAGGCGGGCTCCTGACTTCAAAATTTAAATGTGGCCTCCATTCTTCAGGCGGGCTCCTGACTTCTACAATAACGAACAAAACAAAGAAACCTTTCTTTCCTAGTTTTATAACTGGGTGTAATTGTGAGTGGCAATTGAATTATATCAATAATGATACTTTAAAAGCTATACCCTATTATCCAGGTGGGTCCTGAAAATTTCTGGTAAATCGCACATGTTTAATACTCCATTATATTTTCTTATTACTGAACCTCTTGTTTTTCCTTTCTCTTTTTTTTTCAAAATAATCTTATGTTATATCCCATTATCCAGAGGGGTCCTGAAACCTTTCAACTCTTACCTTAGGCGTGACAACTTCCCTGTTTAAATTAAACTTCCTCACAGCATTCCTTATCCTAATTCTTGTTACTACCGGAAATCTTAAAGCTTAGCCTCATTTTCCAAGAGGGTCCTGAAAACATCCCCATTCAAATCGGGGTAAAAATGTGGAAAAAGATGGTGTTTCTTCTTGGGGTAAAAGATGGAAAAAGATGGTGTTTTCTTTGAGTGATTTTGTGTTAAAATTTGCTTCTTGTTCTTATTTCAAACAAGTCCCATTTTCCAGGAGGGTCTTGAAAATTTAGTTAAACAAACCTGTCCGGTACTTACTTTTCCTTGTGGCATGTTTCTCCACTATCAACAACATTTGCCATACCTGTTTCTAATCAAAGAAAATCTTGTCAGTTTAAAATGTGTTACTGGTTGTGATACTCTTGCTGGGGATGGTTTTCCCCTCGCTCCTTTCAGTGTTCTGGTTCATTCGACTGCCTTGAACTTGGTCGAGAATTCCCTACCTTCTGACTACTCCTTATCCACAAACTTCAGTCTGTTGTTTTCCGCTTTTAACCTTCTTATCTGAAAATTTCCAACTGTTGCCTTCCCCTTTTGGATTTTTATCCAATCCCATATTTTCACGGAATATCCACCACTATATTATTTATCAATGACGCTTCTTACGTCCTATCGCCTTCTTTTCGGCATATCCTAGTCCCACTTTGCTTTGCATTACTTTGGAATCTGGCAGTATACTCTAAAAATCCTTATTATTTGTTAAAAACAAACTATTATTGGAAAAGTCTTAGCCAAAATAAATGAAATACGATGACTTCAAAATATGAGGAAGACAAAGGAGAAGATCTTCCTTTAGAAGATTTTGAGAAAGAAAAAGACTTATCTGAACGGGACAACTGACCTCAATGATCATGTTGTGCATTTTGGTTTAATCAACCCAGCCTATTCAATCAATGAATTTCCAAATTGTCCTGCTTTGTGCCTCAAAGTTTTCCCCAGCTCAACTCTTTTTCCGAATCCCCATCTTTGTTCAACTTGATGCTTTGACGGATCTTTTTTGCCGTCAACCTTACCTTATTTGTCCCTTTCTCAATTCCTTGTCACCTTATGGTTCCTGTGAAGGTTTTCACCAATAAGACTCTCTTTTTATTTTTTTGGACTTCTCTCAGCTCACATCGCCTTACAGTGCCCTTGCGGGTTTTTAATAATAAGACTCTCTCATTTTTTATTTTCCTTGCTTAAAACCAGAGTACTGCCCCTGGTATGAATTATCTTTACTTGCTTGACTTGGCACCTCTCGAAGACTGATTGGGAGGTCTTTCTTTGGATGTTAATATGGATTTTTGGATAGGTTTGGAAAGAAAAGGGTATCAAAGTGTTCAAACCAAATCCAACGGGTTAGGATTACAATTTTTGGAACCAACTTTCTCATAACAAACATAACTTCTGCACCAGTTTTCTTGCTTGGGGATCTTTCAAGTTTATTTCCCTATGACCGAGTCGTGACGCTGCCTACGTATCCTTAAAAGGAATCAGGTCAAACGTAGTTCATGTTCTTCCTTGTTTTTACGCTTTTCTTTTCATTTGTTATTATTTTTCCTTTTTCTATTTTTCTTTTTCTTTACTCTTTCCTTTTTCTTTTCTTTCTGGTTATTGATTCCAAAAGAGGGGTGCGAAAATAAGTAAATAAGGCTCAAACGGGTGAACAAAGGGTAAAGTGTTTAAATAGCAGAACAAATTGCCTTCATCATTTCAACCTTCGAGATAATGCCAAGTACAAACAATCAATGATATTATTAAAGAAATCAAACATAATATCTCTTGACTGCATCGGAGTTGATAGCCATATCTATGCATTTTCCTTCAATATCTGTTAAACACAAAGCGCCATTGGACAATACTCTGGTTACAATGAACGGTCCTTGCCAGTTCGGAGCGAACTTGCCTTTTGCTTCAGCCTGATGTGGAAGGATCTGTTTCAACACTTGCTTCCCTACTTCAAACTTTTTGGGACGCACTTTCTTGTTGTATGCTCTTGCCATCCTTTTCTGATACAATTGGCCATGACATACTGCTGCCAATCTTTTTTCATCAATTAAACTCAACTTCTCCAAACGGGTTTTTACCCACTCATCATTATCAATCTCAGCCTCGGTGACAATCCGAAGATGCGGGATTTCAACTTCCGCAGGGATCACTGCTTCAGTTACATATACCAACAAATATGGGGTCGCACCTACTAAAGTACGGACAGTAGTGCGATAACCCAACAGCGCAAATGGTAACTTCTCATGCCATTGCCTGGAACTTTCTACCATTTTCCGCAGTATTTTCTTTATGTTCTTGTTGGCTGCTTCAACTGCTCCATTCGCTTTAGGCCGATATGGGGTGGAATTGCGACGTGTAATCTTAAACTGCTGACATGCTTCTTTCATCAAATTGCTGTTAAGATTAGCACCATTATCTGTGATGATTACCTTTGGGATTCCTAATCGACAGATGACGTTGGAATGAACAAAATCAACTACTGCTTTCTTGGTTACAGACTTGAAAGTTTTAGCCTCAACCCATTTAGTAAAGTAATCAATGGCTACCAGAATGAACCTGTGCCCGTTGGATGCTACTGGATCAATGGGCCTAATGACATCCGTGCCCCAAGCGACGAAGGGCCATGGTGCCGACATTGTGTGCAATTCCGATGGCGGAGAATGAATCAAATCCCCGTGTATCTGGCATTGATGACATTTGTGTACAAAGTTAATACAATCTCGCTCCATGGTGAGCCAATAATATCCTGCCCGAAGGATCTTCTTCGCCAATACATATCCACTCATGTGCGGTCCGTAAACTCCAGAATGTACTTCTGACATGACTGTCGTGGCTTGTTTAGCATCTATGCACCTTAACAAACCAAGGTCGGGTGTTCTTTTATACAACACTCCTCCACTGAGGAAAAATCCACTTGCCAGCCGTCGAATAGCTCTCTTTTGATCTCTTGTGGCTTGCACCAGGTACAGTCCCATCCTGATGTACTCCTTGACATCATGGAACCATGGTTTGCCATCAAGTTCTTCTTCCACCATGTTACAGTAAGCATGCTGATTACGAACTTGGATATGCAATGGATCAACATGAATTTTGTCTGGATGGTGCAACATTGCTGCCAAGGTAGCCAAAGCATTAGCAACCTCATTATGCACTCTTGGGATATGCCTAAACTCCACTGATCGAAACTGATGACAAAGGTCATGCAAAAATTGTCTATACGGTATGAGTTTCAAATCCTGTGTTTCCCATTCTCCTTGAATTTGATGTACTAGGAGGTCCGAGTCCCCCAAGACCAAGACGTCTTGGACATCCATGTCCGCGGCTAACTGCAAACCCAAGATGCATGCCTCATATTAAGCCATGTTGTTGGTACAATAAAAACAAAGCTGAGCCGTAACAGGGTAGTGGTGTCCTGTTTCAGAAATAAGTATCGCTCCTATTCCAACTCTTTTCATATTTGCTGCCCCATCAAAGAAAAGTTTCCATCTTGGTTCTTCAGTCAGTTCTAGCTCGTCGATATGCATTAGTTCTTCATCAGTAAAATACGTCCTCAATGGCTCGTATTCTTCATCGACTGGATTCTCAGCCAAGTGATCAGCCAGTGCTTGGGCTTTCATTGCAGCCCTCGTCACATAGATGATGTCAAACTCCTTAATTATTATTTGCCACTTCGCCAGTCTCCCTGTGGGCATGGGCTTTTGAAAAATATACTTCAACGGATCCAAGCGTGAAATGAGGTAAGTAGTACAGGATGACAGATAATGCTTCAATTTCTGTGCCACTCAAGTCAGGGCACAACATGTCTTCTCAAGTTGAGTGTACTTAACCTCATAAACCGTAAACTTCTTGCTAAGAAAGTAGATGGCTTGCTCCTTCCTGCCGGTGACGTCATGTTGCCCTAGTACGCAGCCAAATGAATTTTCCAGGACCGCTAAATAGAGAATCAACGGTCTCCCTAGTTCCAACAGTACCAACACAGTTGGATTTGACAAATACCCCTTTATCTTATCAAACACTTTTTGACATTCTTCAGTCCATTTGACCGCAGCATCCTTCTTCAGTAGCTTGAAAATGGGTTCACAAGTTGCTGTGAGTTGAGCAATAAACCTGCTGATATAGTTCAACCTTCCCAACATACTCATTACTTCGGTTTTATTCTTCGGAGGTGGTAATTCCTGGATGGACTTGATTTTTGACGTATTCAACTCAATACCTTGCCGAGTGACTATGAATCCCAATAGTTTTTCGGATGGAACCCCAAATGAACGTTTGGCAGGTTTGAGTTTGAGGTCGTACCTACGAAGCCTCTGAAAGAACTTCCTCAAATCTGTAATGTGGTCGACCTGCTGCTTTGACTTAATGATCACATCATCCACGTACACCTCAATCTCTTTGTGGATCATATCATTGAATATAGTGGTCATTGCTCACATGTATGTTGCCCCAGCGTTGTTTAGACCAAATGGTATTACTCTGTAGCAATAAGTTCCCCATGGCGTGATGAATGTCGTCTTCTCTGCATCTTCTTCATCCATCAAAATCTGATGATACCCAGCATAGCAATCCACAAAAGATCTGATTTCACGTTTGGCATAATTATCGATTAAAATATGGATGTTGGGTAATGGAAAGTTGTCCTTTGGGATAGCTTTGTTTAGATTGCGATAATCAACGCACACCCTGATTTTTCCGTCCTTCTTCAACACTGGCACCACATTAGCCAATCAATCAGGATATCGAGTGACCCGAATAACCTTTGCATCCAGCTGTTTGGTTATCTTTTCCTTAATCTTCACACTCATATTAGTTTTGAATTTCCTCAATTTTTGCTTGACGGGAGGGAATTCCAGGTCAGTGGGAAATTTATGAACCACTAAATTGGTGTTCAAACCCGGCATGTCGTCATATGACCATGCAAAAATGTCTTTGAATTCAATAAGTGTGTTGATTAATTCTTCCCTGATATTTGGTTCAATATGGATGTTATTTTAGTTTCCCTGATGTTATCTGTGTCTCCTTGATTGACGACTTCGGTATCATTTAAGTTGGGCTTGATTTTTTCTTCGAATTGACTTAGTTCCCTACTAATATCTTCGAATGCTTCATCCCCATCGTATTCTGACTCACGATCTATTTCTTGTACTATCATTTCGGAGTCAGATTGATTTTCTAGACTGGGCTGAAGATTCCTTATGCATGCCATGTCATTAGGACCAGTATAAAGGGAACTGTATAGAAAAGAAAAAAATAATATTAAAATAAAACAAAATAAAAAAAGGGATGAAGAAGAAAAGAAAAAACTTTCATTTTATTGAAGTACGGGATAACAAGGTTTTGCCCACTTTGACGAACACAAGATAAAAGAAATCTAGATTACAACCCTGGAATAATCCAAACAAACAGGAAGGAAAATCAGAGCCAACTACCAAGACTCCCTCCGAGTGGGAAGAGGAGTAGACCTCTAATTATTGATCTTTGCCTTTGGTCCCACGAACTGCACATCTGCCTTGCTGGAACCCTCCTCGGCTTCTACCATATTAATCTCGGCAAATAACCTTTCGAACCCTTTATCCAAATCTCCATCCGCACCAATCAACGACCCAGGAACTTTTGAGGCTAGTTGCTTTCTAATACTCGGCCTGACGAAAGATCTGGACAGGCACGGGATTGGCTTTGGAAGGACCCATGCCCTTTGCTTCATCTTCTTAGCTCTTCGAATGTCTGTAGTTGTAGGTTTAAACCCCAAACCGAAGGTTCCCACATTTTTCGGTAAGGATACCGGTTGTACAATACCTTGAAGAGATGCACCCAAACCTTTACCGGGCACAAAGCCGTTTCCCAACATTTCACATGCTATCATGACGTATGCGGAGGTTATCTTTGCATTAGGAATGTGTTCCCCTCCGAAATTTTCTCGACCGATAGTGTGTCACAAAATTGGTATACCCATGGCCCGACGCCATCATCTACCTTAACAAAGGGTACAACAATGTCGCTTTGGGAGCGCAGATTGTCCTCACCAAGAACCACAATCTCTTGTCGGTCCCACTCAAACTTAACCACTTGATGCAGGGTAGACGGAACCGCCTTTGCAGCATGAATCCAGGGTCGTCCCAACAAAAGGTTGTAGGAGACTGCCATATCTAACACTTAGAATTCCATGGTGAATTCTACAGGCCCAATTGTCAATTTCAGCACTATATCACCGACCGATTCTTTACCCCCGCCGTCGAAACCCCAAACGCAAATGTTGTTCTTGAGGATTCTGTCGCTATCCACTTTCAGTTTGTTTAATGTAGAAAGAGGACAAATGTTCGCACTAGACCCGTTGTCAACCAAAGCTGGGGTAACCACAGACTCCTCGTATTTAACTGTAAGATAGAGGGCCCTATTATGCTCGGTACCTTCTTCGGGTAGCTCATCATCGGCAAAGGTGACCCTGTTTACCTCAAATATCGTATTTGCGATTTTTTCCAAGTGATTGACGGAGATCTTGTCAGGTACATGGGCCTCATTCAGGATTTTCATCAACGCCTGCCGATGTTCATCAGAATGGATCAATAATGAAAGTAATGAGATTTGAGCCGACGTCTTCTTTAACTGCTCTATGATGGAATAATCCTGCAACTTCATTTTCTTTAAGAACTCTTCTGCTTCTTTTTCGGTCACTGGCTTCTTTACTGCCGTTGGGTTGGCCTTTCTCAATTCCGCAGCAACAAAACACCTTCCCGAGCGAGTTAGCCCTTGGACCTCACAAACTTCTTCCTTGACCTCCTTTCCCTTATAGGTCACTGTTACCCGGTCATAATTTCACGGGATGGCTTTGCTGTCAACCATCGGCAATTGGACTACTGGCTTGATGATGACTGGGTCTATGCGAGCACCTTCCACAATTAGGACGGGTCTGCTTATTGCTCCTGGTACGACCACCTTTGCCTCTCCCCATTTTATCTTTACTTTGCTTGGAGACTCCTTCTGAATCACCACCATTGGTTTACTGTTTGTTTCCTTCTCACTGACCAACGGCTTTTTGCTAGTTGACTCCTTTGCCAACCTGCCTTCACTTGACCTGATCATCATTACGGTTTGAGAGGGTTTTTTAGACCCCCCTTCTGTCTGCACCAGCTCAATCATATTGGTCTCGTGATGGGCTGGGAGTGGATTCTGGTTGATGTTGGGTCCTTCCGGGGTTTGCACCTCGATTCGACGAGTGTCGATAAGCTCCTGAATAGATATTTTCAACCTCCAGTATTTCTCCGTGTCATGTCAAGGGGCTCCCGAACAATACTCATAACATACCGAGTGATCAAGATTTCTCGGAGGGGGGTTTGGCAGCTTAGCCTCGACCGGATTCAATAAACCCAACTGCCTCAGTCGGTAGAACAGACTGGTGTAAGACTCTCCCAGTGGAGTGAAAGTCTTTTGCTTTTGTGCCCTCTCATTCTTGAAGGCTTGGTTCGGATGGAAACCTGTACCATAGGGGTTTCTGTATGCTCTTGGAGGTGGGTAATTATTTTGTGGGGCTGGTGCACGCCATGGTGCGTGGATGGGAGGTTGAACATATGTCTGAGCATGGTGGACGGAAAAGTGAGGATCTGGTGGTGGGTAATAATGATGTGGACGGCCATATGGAGTATGGGAGTAATTTTGTTGGTGGGTCGGGGTTGGTTATAGTAGGGTGAGGGGCCTCTGGATCCGAACCAGGCTCTGGACTCAACCGTTGCAACATCTTCTTTCTTCTTCTTTCCGAGCACACCCCCAGTGCCGCTCTGGATAGCTTGAGTGGTTGCTTTGATTGCCGATTAACTCATGATTTTGTTGTACTTGAGTCCTTCCTCGATCATGCCACCCATTTTCACAACCTCGTTGAAAGATTTGCCAATTGCAGTCACCAGGTGACCGAAATAGGTCGGCTCCAAAGCTTGCAAAAAGTAGTCAACCATCTCTCCTTCTTTCATTGGAGGGTCGACCCTCGCAGCTTGTTCCCTCCAATGGAAACCATATTCCTTGAAGATTTCTCTGGCTTTTTCTCCAGTTTTATCAATGACAGACGATCTTGTACTGGAAGTGGCCGGCGAATGCTTGTGCCAAGTCATCCCAGGTGTACCATCTACCATGGTCTTGTCATGTATACCATTTTAATGCAGACCCGCTTAAACTCTGGCTGAAGTACACCATCAGCAACTCATCTTTTCTGCCTGCCCCTCTCATCTTGCTGCAAAATCCTCACAAATGTGCCACTGGATCACCATGCCCGTCATACAAATCAAACTTAGGCATCTTGAACCCGGCTGGCAGCTGAACATCTGGAAACAAACATAAATCCTTATATGCCACACTGACTTGGCCGCTCAAACCCTGCATATTCCGGAAAGATTGCTCTAGGCTCTTTAATTTTCGAAACATTTCTTCCTGCTCTAGATTCCTATTTTTCTTTTCGGGTTCTCCCGTGTTATCAAGCTGAAAAGGGAAAAGGTACGGTTCAGGTGCTTTGAAGGTGGGTTCAGGAGGGTAATACTGATTATCCTGAGTTTGGAACACAGGCTCGCTGGAAGACCTGTGGAGTGCGTCCGGTGGAGGTGCCACAAAAACAGGGGTAATTGGCGGTGGAGGGTATGGATTTGTTTTTGGCATTTGGGGCGTCCTGGAGGCGGTTGCTTGGTGTTGTTGATATGTGGGAAAGTTGGGCGATGAGTCCAAAACCAGCTGTTCCAGAGATTGGGCGGGTATTGGGAGAAAAGTGGTGTTAGCAGGATAGGATAGTGCTGACTGACCACTTGTCCAAGCTTGGTACATCTCAGCCATCTGTTGTTTCAATTTGTACACCTCATCTTTCATCGCTTGCACGTCTACCTCTTCTACCTCAGTGTTTCCTTCTCTATCAGGGCTAGACATGATCACCGATATTGGTCCCTTTGATCTAGTCTGATAGTGGTGTTGTGCCAGTACGCTTTAAGTAAACTAACTGCTTGAGATTTATGGACAAACAACAAACTTCTTAGTCTTTTAGAGTTTAACAGACACACAATCGCACGTTGAGATGCAATGCACCTAGGCAATTAACCATTTTCTATCATGTGTTTGCTTCGGTTGCGTGCGTCATTCTGGCTTTTTATAGTTGTGCCCCCTTTAATGCCTCTCAACTTTCCTTTATTTACTTTCATTTTCTTTCTCTTTTCTTTTTCTTGTTTTAATGGTGGTCGAATCTTATGTGGATTGCCTATGTATCATGACCCCGCATGAATCAGACCGAGCGTAGTTCTGGCCGGTGTAAAGTACGTAGTAAAATATTTTCCACACAAACAACTATTTTTATTAAGACACTTGAAAAAAAGTTTACAAACTTTAAAGACGAACAAAACAAAACTTAAAGGACTGACTGACAGACTTACAAAGTTTACAAGAAAGACTCGAAACAAAGATTAAGAATACACTAATGCTTTACAATTTCCTGGGGCCCGCGAGGCATCATCGGCCTTGCCGCGGGCCTTGGTGCGAGATCCCTTTTAAGCCTCTCCAGATTGCTCATTATTTGTCGGACGAATGTCATCACTTCTGCAAAAAAGGTGGTACGGGTCATGTTCTCGCACGCTTGGCATTTTGCTATAATGTAGTGTGCGATGTTTGCAACCTCTTCTCTAATCCTGTTTTTCTCCTGCAACAGTCGTCCTACCTCTTGATCCCGGTCTTCCAGTATTCGAGAGTTATGGAGGAGTTGATCTTGAAACTCGTTCATTTGTTCCTCCATCCGCACCATCAGGTCATAGCAGTGTTTTCTATCTGCTCTGAAATCTCTAGCCTGCCTGAATATCCTATCTTCAAGAGTGCCTATTTGTTCTCTCAGGATAATGACGCTCCCCTCATAATCCTTCTTCATCTGCTGCATATGAAGGGCCCGCTCTTTTGTGCCCTTTGTCCATCTGGCTCGGACCCTTGCCAAGCTAGCTTCAGATCTCTCCAAATCCTCTTGGCTCTCGCGGGCTTTCCCTTTCAGCTCATTTATGAGTTTTCGGTCAGCCTGGCTTCTTTCTGGTTTCCTGACGGTTATTCTTATTTTTTGGATCTGAGCCTTAAGGGCCTCATTTTCTTTGATTAGCTTCTTCTTCCCCCCTCCTCCCACCCCC
>MU716130.1:119319-137322 GCA_026770625.1 Nicotiana glauca
CCCCGTTTGCAGTAGCTTGAACATCCTTTTCAAATTGAAGTTGCATCGCCTGCTTCTCCAGTTTGCTTATTTCGGCCATGTAGGTTTCTTCCTTTGCCAGCCAACACTATTGTTCTCGTGAGTCATCCGTAAATTGCTGGACATGGGCTCTTTTAGCAGGTCTTAGGGGAATATGGGATCTTTTCCCGAACTATACATTATACCTTAGATCCACTTCGCCTCTAGCTAAATCCCGGACCATGGTTATGGGCTCGAGGAATCTGCACTCATTCCATAACTTGCGAATTCTATCCTCTGGAAATGCAGCTCCGGAACCTAACTCAATGACTTGTCTGCTTAAGTCTTTATCATTAGGGATGACTTGAAACCTTCCCAATTGTCGCAATACCCGATAGGGAGCATATGGTTGGATACTCCGGATGCCCATTAAGAGAATATAGCACTCTCCAACCGACATGTACACTGTCTCAGTGACAGGAAGCCATCCAAATGTCCACTCAATTTTACTTGCCGTCAAACATCTTAATTGTTCGAGCCAGGCTTCAATACCTTCGGGAAATTCGATACCCGTTACTTATTCGTCAAACTTTTCAATGCAGCTTAACCCGATCAAACCGGCATTCATATATCCCGCCCGATGACAAAGGTGTTCTTGCATCCACAATTGAAGTAACAGATTGCAACCTTGGAAAAATTTCCCTCCTTCCTGGCAGACGGTCAAAGCTCGATAAATTTCCGACAAAATCAAGGGAACTACAGTGCTAATAGCCTTTTTGATCGCAACATCGACCATCCCTACGAGGCCTATTTCTATTTTAGCGTCCTTGCGTAGACAGATCACTACCCCCAAGAATGCTGTTATAAATGCCTGACCTCGCCTTGCTTCCCATTTGTTTCTATTCCCGGCATGGGTTAGCCCAAGATTCGGTTCTTCACAACCCCGAGGATTACCATAACGCTGATACAAGAACGTGAGAGTACAACATCCTTTAGATAAGTCCTTATTCTGGACATCACGGTTAATACTCAGTAAATCCAGAAATCGATGTGGAGATACTGGTCTTGGTGACAAAAGATATCGTTTTCTCAAGTTTCCATCAAGACCTGCATAACCCGCGACTTTCTCCAGCGTGGGTGTAAGCTCAAAGTCTGAGAAGCGAAACACATTCCGAGTCGGATCCCAAAACGTTATTAGAGCCTCGATGATAACCAATCCTGGCTTAATATTCAACAATCCGACGTGGCCACCCAAGATTTGTACCACTGTTTCCTTGCTACTTTCTCCCAGATCGTTCCACCACATGTGAAGCTTCAAAGGGATCTCATTAAGGACTACGAAAGGTTCAATTTCATTTGTGCTCATCCTGCATATTTATTAAGGTGATTAAAATAAAATCGCTTATTCAACTTAAAAAAAACTTACATTTTTTATTATTATTAATTTTTTTTAAAATAAAAACCCGATTTCACGAATACGGCCTTTCAGCATCTCGAGGATGAAGATTTTAAGGCTGTGTTGGTTAATCAGAAAAAACCTCAAAAATGACACAAGGTGGCTATTCTTGCAAAAGCAGCCTTCCCGCGTCCTTTTGGGACATTTGGCTTATTTTAGACAAGAATGGCATTACCTTCACTTATGGCAAAACAACGATATTTATTTACCCTATAATTTTTTATTTTTCAAAATAGTTGAATCCAATATGGGTTGCCTACGTATCCCACATCCGGTGAGAATCAAACTTACGTAGTTCTGCCAAACAAACTATTTTTTGAAAACAAAGACAATTTTTTTCTTCTTTTTTTTCATTTCATCGGCAAATAAAATAAATTAATTTTTAAGACAAGACTATTTTTTTTTCTTTTTCAGTGGAAAATAAAACAAACTATTTTGAAAAATAAAAACTCCTTTCTTTAAAAAAAATTCGGCAGAGTTTCGGCATTATTTGGTATTTTCAAAACAGGTGATTAACTCCCTTAACCCTCTACACTGCTATTTCTCCCTTCTTCTTTTTTTCAATATTCAAAAATCGGTCAGCATGAAAGTCCGAAGCAAATAAATGCATAAGTAGCAAGTAAGATGCATCAGGATGGTCTTTTTTATTTCAGGTACACCTGTCCTAGACAGACCCAACCCCTGTGTTGAGTCTCCTAAGTCAAATGCATATGATGCAAACAAATGGTCCTACTAGGGATCCGGCATGAGGCTTTGTTATTCTAGGTTTAAAACCTGGGTTTATTGTTCTAGACCTGGCTTACCCNAGAGAGAGGAAGGATTCATAACAATTTATATACAGTTCACCAATATCAAAGCGGTAAAAAGCAGCATTTAGCACATTAGGCCCAAACATGTGAATAACACCAGATAATAAATAAAGCCAAATATAACAAGTATTCTAAGCTCGAATTTCTAACCCTAAACCAGTGGTTCTGGGTTAACGTCCCCAGCAGAGTCGCCAGAGCTGTCACACCTCCTTTTTTCTTACTACACCCCGTAAAGGGTATAGTGGAGTTTTTCCAATTAAAGGACAATCGAAATGAAATTTATTATTAAAGATTCAGAGTCGCCACTTGGGATATTTATGGTGTCCCAAGTCATCGGTTTAATCCCGAATCGAGGAAAAGTTAACTCTGTTTAACAGTCCGCGAATCAGAAATTCGCGTAAGGAATTCTCTTAACCCGGGAGAAGGTGTTAGGCATTCACGGGTTCCGTGGTTCTAGCACGGTCGTTTAATTGTTATATTCAGCTTAATTATCTAATTTTATTATAGTTTGTACCTATGTGCAATTTTAAATTATTTACCGCTTTTAATTAATTTCAAAAGAATGTTGAACGTCGTTTAAAATATATCTTTGGCTTGCGACACATGAAATGCACCCACAATCCGAAACACTTTTTATTCGACGTTTTGGGATTTGGATTTGGGTCACATGAAATGTGCACCCAGTTTTAAAAAGGTAAAATTATTAAAATGACGCGCCTAAAGCAACTACATGTTGTTAACTTTGTGAGGGCCATGAATTTAGCTAAATGGCACATCTCAAAATTCTAAATATTTTAAAGTTATCCTATCCAAAGGTCATGCGTTTATCATTTTTGTTTGGCATGGCGCACCTCAAAATACTCTACTTAAAGGTTTCTATGTTGATATATGAGGGCCATAATCATTTTTGCGATGTCTAATATGGCTCGCCTCCAACGTATCAAAAGAATCTAATTGACTAAAAATTTACGGAACTTGCTACTTGTTTAAATAAAACTCGAACATACTAACTAAAATAGAAAATAATTAATTACAAGGGCCTTTTAACTTAAAGTCCAAATGCGTGGCCGTTTCCCAGGCTTGGGCCCAATGAGCCCAAAGTCCTATTTGCAGAAACAAACACGCTGACCCCTGAAAGCCTGGAATGAATGCCATAAAAGGCCCAATTCGAATCAAAACACAACAGCTGAAGCGTGATAGCTTAGGATTGAGTCCTTGTGAGCCCAATTATAGGAATCCGGCTCCCAATTATTAAGGTCATTTAAAATACCAATCAACGGATACCAAGCTAAGTGCAACGAAATTGATTTAGCTAAAAAGAATAGACTCCTAATTTAAAAGGTCTAATTCCGATTACTCAATCTTCTGATTTCAAGAACTTTTGAAGACCAAAACAGAGGGGAAATTACATGTGCTCATTAGACAATCCACTACTTAAATCTTGGAATCATATGGTGTAGGTAGTGAGTAAAACAAATGGTAAATTAATACTAACTCATTCTTTTCAGTATTCAATCTACCCAAACTATTAACGACTGACCTTCAAAACCCAACACAAGCCATACAATAGCCTAGCTACCACATAAATAATCTAATAGCATAAACAAATACTAAACATCACCCTTTTTAAACCTCTTTAAGAACAACCAAACATGAAAGCCTTTTCAAACATAAATGATGATTCGAATCAGCAGAAAAACGGAGTTATGGCGTACTATTATGACTGACTACTTGACAAAAAAAATTTTAAATCCTAAAACTAAATACTACTCCGAGATTTTAGTTGTTCAGTATAGAAATAATACTAAGTTTACATTACAAATTAACAACTAACTGCACCAACTTATTGTAAATGAGATCACTTTAACTTGTCCATTCATGCATCAAATTGACCTTACATTGTACAGAGTTCAAAGAAATGTACCTAGAAATCAAGAAGGAATCAAAATGGAAAATTAGTAAAGAGTCAGCAGCAGATACAGTCCAGTAGATCAGCAATGTAACAGTAAAATCAACCACAGCAGCTAATCAGAATGAAATTAACTCCCAGCCACCAAAGAATAGACAGCAGAATGATTTGTTGAATTCAAAACAAAGTAACACAGCCCGGAAAATAACTTCAGACAGAGAAGCTAACCCAGCAGGTTATCAAGAATCAAAATGGAAAACTGATGGAACAGTAACCTTCTAAACCAAAACTTAGCTCAGTTTTCAAAGAAGAACAACTTCAAATTACTTCAAACACACACACTGAATCCCAAAATTACCAAGACAACACTGAAGTTCAAAGTGAAAGAAGGAAATTATCTTGTATATTACTCTTAAGCTCTCTCTTAATCTTTGTCTATGTATCAAGCTCTCTCTTATTGAGTATCTCAATGCCTATCTCTCAGATTTTTAGACTGTTTTTCAATCTGTGTGTCTGTTATTTCAAAATGTTCTATCAATGGGTTTTCAAGGTATTTTCAGTCCCCCTATAAGCTCTGATTTCCAGCCTTTAAATAGGCATACCATTAGTGCACTCATCCCTACCATTTCATCTTTTCAATTTTCAATTAACCTAGTGCTATTATATAAATTCAGTAGTGCACCATTATCAACTAGCAGCCCTTATTATCAGTACTAGTGCAATTTTCACTACTTCAATTATTGTATTATATGCTATCTAGGTTGACCTCTAAGTTTCTGCTAATTACCCCTTAAACTACTAGCAGCCCCCTTATATTCAACTAAGCAAGCATTAACCACATTAACCCCTGCCCTACCTTTTAAGCTTCTATCATTTAGCCAGAAAGCCCAAACGGGTGTGGGTCAAATTGACCTGGGCTGAATTCAATCAAAACCCACCCCAAACCAAAATTCTGAACCTAGATCAGGGACCCTGAACCAAAAATGTAATCAGAAACTAAGGTTACTGAAAGAAAACAAAATAAACTCTAAAGCGATTTGAATTGATTCCCAGAGGTTCAATTAACAAACCAAAACTAACAGAATTAACACATTGAAACCATCCTAATTAGTAGACTAAATGAATTAAGGGATTTAGAGCAACATTTATAACAAGACAGCCCCTGAGATATTAATAAAACAGAAAAGAACCAAGAAGAACATAAAATGGGGCCACAAATGAAAAAGGAGAGAAAAAGAAGAAATACTGAATTACAAGGAAAGGAGAATAACCCGTAAATACCTCGGCTCATGAAGAACTAGTCTTGAGGCTTCAAATCCTTCGATTTTTGTCAAAATCGGATATTAATAGTGTGTTCTTTCAGAGAACACACAACTAATATCGAATTGAAACGAAAAACCTAGACTTGGATTTTTAGGGCTTACTTTCGATCTAAGATTTGAGAAGTCCCAGGGGGATTCGAAGCAAGTAATCGGGGGATTGGCATGGGGAGATGAAGGAGATTCCGTGGTGTGATTTTGGGTGCGTTTGGAGGTGGCGCCGCCACCGGTGAATCTTGTGGCGGCGCTAGGGTTCATGTGGTCAAAATGATATTCGATGGATTCTAGGCAGATTCGAGGGAAGATGCTTGGATATTTGTAATGAGGAGGTGGAGGCGAGGCTAGGGTGTTAATTTGGTGGCCATCGGAGGTGGTGCCGCCGGACACGGTGGAGGGACTGTTAAGTTTTTTGAATATTCGAGAAGCTAGGCTAGATTTCGAGGGAAGCTGTTTGGATATTTGGAATGGGGTTGTGGAGGGGAATCTATGGTGTAAAGATGGGGTCATTTGGACCACCGGAACCGGCGTGAGGCGATTTTCGGTGGGCGGAGTATGGCGGTGTAAGGCGGAGGACGGGGCTGGTCTCTGAAGGTCTGTGAGAGATGAGTGAGGGGGGGTCTGAAGGGGGGTTGGGTTGGGTTGGGTTGGAAGGTTATATACTAGATGTGAGATTTAATCCAAGCCGTTGGATCAACTGAGATCAACGGTTTGGATTAACTCACTTAGATAAAACGGAGTCGTTTTGGCTAAGTGGAGGACTAGATCGGTCCTGGGCACAATAGGTTGGGTTGTGAGTCACTGGACCGTTCGATCAAAATGATTCAACGGTGGAGATTAATCGACTTGAAACGACGTCGTTTCGTTGAATGAGATCGACGGTTCAGATCAAGTGTGACAAAAACGACGATGTTTGGATTGGTCGAGAAGCTTGACCGGATAAAGCGTTAATTGGGCCTGGGCTGGGGTATTTTTGTGCAACTTTGGCTTGGATTGGGAAGTTAATTCCCGATTCTGGCCCAATTTGATTTTCTTTTCATTTATTTAATTATTTTTTCCCACAAATTAAAATGAATCCTTAGTTTGAATTATAAAATCTCAAATTAACTTAAAAATACTAATTGATGCTTAATAATAATTATTACACATAATCAAACACTAATTCAAAAGAAAAATCACACAATTTGACTTTAAACATTAAAATGCAAAGCAAGTTATTTTTTAATTTTTTTTTGTAAGGATAAATATTTTTACTATTCGACTCAAAATTATAAAATCAAATCCTAAATACACATGCAAATGCAAACTATTTTTTTTTTATTTATTTAAACACGTAAACTTGCACAAACTAATGCAAATAATGACAGAAAAATACTACATAATTCACAAAAACCAAACAATAAAAAATAATTATTTTATTTTGATCTTGTGGGAGTAATTCATGTGAGACAAAAATCACGTGCTCACACCCCTTATCCAAATCAATTTCTTTAAGAAAAAAATTATGTTGGTTAAGATTTGCGTCTAATACTCAGTTTTTCTTTCTTATCAAATAACATCTTTCAAAATTTAGTCTAATGTATTTTCCTTTTCTGATCCCATTCTATTCAATTTTCATTTAGACAAAAGATTAAGCTATTTGAGAATTTTGGATTAAAAGAGGATTCATCACGTTTGAAAGTATCTAAATCATACATCCATCAGCCCTTCTAGGTATGCTTCTCTACTTCTCTTCCTTTTCTTTTGTGACTAACTATAAAGTATTAAGTTATATGTTATAAATAGTAAATCAAAGACAGTCAATTTTAAACTTTACATAATCACTTATCAATTTTTTTGGAGCTTACACTTTTTCCTTTACGTTTAATTATATAACTTAAATACATTATTACAAAGTAATAATGTAATTTTTTAAAGTTGTATATATTGCTATGGGTACATATGCAAAGCACGTACACTAAGACTAGGACTTTAAAATGGCCTTAAAAATAAGTTTCAAACTAGACAAAATTGTAATTAAATAATATTTGTAATTTTTAGTTCTTTGAAATCAATTAAAATTTTCTTTCCTTATTTAAATTATGTAGGAACTTCTAATATTTAGGAGTACAAAATCAAGAAATTTTTTACTTACATAAGTCAATTTCTTAATTAAATTGTTAACTATACTTCAATTATAGTTAACAGTTAGGACGTTAAAAAAACACAGTTCAATTAGGACGCAATAAATATAATTCAATTGTTTTAGCTAAGACACGTAAATGAAAAGCGCGTGTAAAACATAATTTTGATTAAAAAAAAATAGAGAATTTACATAAATAGACGGTCAGTTTTACTGTTTACTTTTTCTAACCGATAAATATTATTTGTTATTTTTAAAAAATTTGTTTTCATTAACACGAACAACACGCGCAACGCGCGTACACTACGACTAGTACTATATTAAAAGCAAGAAGGCCCTTAGCGAAATGTCATTCGCTTTTTTTACTCTTATAAAATAGAGTTCATACTGAATAAAATAGTCATTCACTTATTTTTCTAATAGTAGGACATAAAAATTAACTAAATATTTTCATTAATTCATTCCTTATTTAAACTAAGTACGAAGCCTCAATATATTAGCCATCATATTCTGATATCTTATAACTTAATTCGAGCAACATTCTACACGTGTTATGCAGTTATTATATACTTTAAATAGGAAAAAAATAAAATTAGAGGTCTTTACACGACAAAGAGTTGTGTAATTTCGTGTCCTTTGTCTTTGTATTTTAATCAAGAACAATTTTGCCTCTTAATTTATTTGTCCTTCCCAATGAAAGTACTTGTTTATGTTTATATATTAAATTCTTTATATTTAAACTATATAGTAGTATAAAAGATTTTGTAGTAGAAAATCAAAATAATTTTAACCGATTAATTTTAGGTGAAGATTTGGAGCATCTTCAATTCTGGATGTCTTTTTTACTTTTTTAAAATAAATTTCACACCTAAAAAAAGTCATTGTAATTATTTTTCCCATATTTAAGAATAATTATTTAATTATTTTTCTAATATTTAATACTCTAAATGCTTCCTTATTTAAATTATATAAAGTATCTAAAATTCAATCAGTCGTTATTTTCTTGAATTACCTGTTAACAATTAGTCAAATCATATTGACGTGCATTCAGTTAAAATAAATACATCTATCTATATTTATACTATATTAAGAGCACGAAACCCCTATCAAAATGTCGTTCGCTTTTTTTACCCTTTAAAAGTTAATTTTATACTAGACAAATAGTCATTTAATTATTTTTTAAATACTTAAACTTCAAATTCAACTAAAATTTTCCTTATGTGACCAATTTTTTATAAATATCCTTTTGGAGTTTACTGCGTGGCCATTAAAGTTGTTTTAATTCTTAGACTCCAGGTATATAATAGTATAGTTTTTCTCCAAATTACTAATAATTGTTTACTTACAAATATGGTACATCCATCAGTAATGCATGTTTGCCTTTTTCCTGTTAAATTCTTAAGAGTTTTGATTTAATCTTAACTTTAAAATTCTAGAAGTCTGAACTAATATGGTGTTAATTTAGAAATAAATTAAGCCACACCCATACTATGATCAACTACAATTAATTTTTTAAACATAAGATAAACTAATGTATATGAAACTTTTGAAATAACTATAAATTTTTTCTCCAATAATTTTGAAAAAATGACCTCAACATTGTGAACTCTTAAAATTTTAATATTGTTATTAGTAGCGTGCATTCAGAGTGAGTATAGGGTAGAATTAACTTTTATTTGGTATTGGTTGAATGCACAAATAAGGGAATTTAGACTTAAATCAATAAGAATCCAGGCAACCTTTTTTACACAAGAAGAGGTTCAGTTGGCTTGTTGTCACGACCCGAATTTTTCACCCTCGGAAGTCGTGATGACGCCTACTAATAGGAGCTAGGCAAGCCAACCTTTATCTATCTCTTTTGTTATCAAAATTTCCTTCTTTTAACAATTTAACAATAATAATTAAATACATCGGAATAAATAAATTTAGCGGAAGACTTAATAGATAATATTAGATGCGACACCGTAATGCAAACACAAACTTCTACCCAAGAACTGGTGTCACAATACTCACGAACTTCTAATAATACTAAACACAACTGTTTGAAAGAAATATAAAATTGTTTGTCTCGAATACATGAGATAACAGACTAAAAATAAGGATAGAGGAGGCGTCGAGCCTGCGGATGCCTGCAAGGCTACCTCGGTGTCTCACTGATCGAAATGCTAACACTTGCACTAATGCTGTTGCTAGTCCAAAACATGTATCTGTGCAAAAAAGCACAGAGTGTAGTATCAGCACAACCGACCCCATGTGCTGGTAAGTGCCTAGTCTACCCCGGCAAAGTAACGACGAGGCTAGGACCAGACACTCACATAAACCTGTGCAGTTTAAATATATATACAACAAGCAATGACAGGAAATAACATGTAATATTTGGGAAGGAGAAGACATACTCTAGGGTGGAAACAAAATATAATATCAAAAATAAATGAGTAATGGAATTAAAATCACTTTCAACTTCAACTCATCTTGTTGCAGGCGTGCAACCGATCCCATTTCATTTCAAATCTTGTGGTAGGCGTGCCACCCGCTCCCATTTCAATTCATATCTTGTGGTAGGCGTACCACTCGCTTCCATTTCAATATCATTTGTGGTAGGCGTACCATTCGCTCCCATTTATGCACATTATGTTACCGGCATGGAAACTAATAACGAATAATCAATATAATTTGTGGTAGGTGTATCACTCGCTCCCATTTTAATATCATTTGTGGTAGGCGTACTACTCGCTCCCATTTCAATATACCTTGTTTTAGGCGTACCACTCGCTCCCATTTCAATTTATATCTAGTGGTAGGCGTACCACCCGCTCCCATTTTATTTTTAGCATAGTGTACAATATATTACCGACAAAAAAAACTAATTATAAATAATCAAACATTATATTACCGATAAAGAAAATTAAACAATTAATAAATAATCAAACATTATATTACCGACAAAGGAAACCAATAACAATTAATCACAATTTATTTACGGAAAAGGAAACCAATACTCGGTATCAAGGTTCAACAAATAAGTCTTTCATAGATTTAAATAAGAATACGAAATTTATCAATTTAAGACCCACGGTCATGCTCGACACCGACGTATGGATACTCGTCACAATGCCCATACGTCGCACTCGACAAGTAGCAATTAATCAAATACGACTTAACTCATATTCCCTCAAGCTAGGGTAGACCAAACACTCACCTCGCTTTGCTACCAATTCAAAATTTCTACAAGCCTTCGCCTCGCGAATTCGTCCGAAGCTTCAAATCTAGTTATAAACAATTCGATTCAGTCAATAAAAATTATAGGAATTAACTCCATATGAAATTCTACATTTTTCATTTAAAATCTGAAATTGCACTAAAATTCGCCCGTGGGGCCCACGTCTCAGAACCTGACAAAAATTACGAAATATGAAACCTCATCCAACCACGAGTCTAACCATACCAAAATTACTAAATTTCGATAACATTTCGACCATCAAATCCTCAAATTAAACCAAGAGGGTTTTCAAGATTTTTCCAACTAAAATCACCAATTAAATGCCAAAACTAGTAATAGATTCGGGTAATTTAACCAAAATTAAGTTAAGAACACTTACCCCGTTGTTTTCTCTGAAAATCGCCTCTTCCCAAGCTCCAATTTGACAAAGATGGATTCGGGTTTACTGTTCACATTCTTAGATATAAACATTCTGTCCAGAATTCGGGGTTACTGTTCACGTGTTTTTTACTATTCATGGGTACTGTACACAGTACTTTTCACAGGGTACTGTACACAGTACTGTTCACAGGGTACTGTACACGGTACTGTTTCTGCAATATTTTCTGCAATTTTACCAAGTCTGAAATCACTCCGAAACACTCCCGAGCCCTCGGGGCTCCTAACCAAACACATACACTAACTCAACAACATCCTACGAACTTAACAGTGCGATCAAATTGCCAAAATAACATCAAAAACAATTAATTAAGCCTTAAAATCCATGATTTCTTCCAAATTTCATAAGACATCAAATTTTTTATTTTAAGCCCGAAACACATCAAACGACATCCGTTTTCAACCAAACTTTATAGGAAGCGCTTAAACAGCATATAAGACATGTACCGGCCGTCGGAACCAAAATACGAGCCTGATACCATCACTTTTCAATCAAAATTTATTTTCATTTTCCTTAAACATTTTTAGAAAATAATTTCACAGAAAAATTTATTTCTCGAGCCTGGGACCTCGGAATTCAATTCCGGGCATATGCCTAAGTCCCATATTTTTCTACGGACCTTCCGAGACTGTCAAATCATGGGTTCGGGTCCGTTTACAAAAAATGTTGACCGATATCAAATTTACTCATTTTAATATCAATACTTAACAAATTTTCACAGAATTTCATATTTGAGCTTCTAGCTACGTGTACGGACTGCGCATGCAAATCGAGGCAATTATAAATAAGGTTTTCAAGGCCTCCGAAGCTCGGAATGAATAAGAAAACAAGTGATGACTCTTTGGGTCGTCACATTCTCCACCTCTAAAACAATCGTTCGTCCTCGAACGGACATAAGAAGGAAGTACCTGAGTCAGGGAATAGATGGGGATAGCGGCTCCGCATATCAGACTCGGACTCCCAGGTCGAAGCCTCAGGAGGCTGACCTCTCCATTGAACACAAACACAGGAAAAACTCTTGGATCTCAACTAACGAACCTGCCGATCTAAAATAGCCACAAGATCCTCCTCGTAAGACAAGTCTTTGTCCAACTGGACAGTACTGAAATCTAACACGTGGGCTGGATCGCCGTGATATTTTCGAAGCATGGATTCATGAAAACTGGATGTACGGTTGATAAGCTAGGCGGCAATGCAAGTTTATAAGCCACATCTCCAACTCGCTCAAGAATCTCAAAAGGGCCAATAAACCTAGGGTTAAGTTTTCCCTTCTTCCCAAATCTCATCACGCCCTTCATAGGCGACACTCGGAGCAATACCCGCTCACCAACCATGAAAGTTATACCTTAAACCTGACTATCTGCATAGCTCTTTTGCCTGGATTGAGCTATACGAAGCCTATCCTGAATGATCTTGACCTTGTCCAAAGCCTCCTGAACCAAATATGTACCCAACAGCCGAGCCTCTCCCTGCTCAACCATCCAACTGGAGACTGACACCATCTACCATACAAAGCTTCATAAGGAGCCATCTGGATACTCGATTGATAGCTGTTATTATAGGAAAACTCTGCTAAAGGCAGGAACTGATCCCACGAACCTCCAAAGTCAATAACACAGGCTCAGAGCATATCCTCCAATATCTGAATAGTCCGTTCGGACTTTCCATCCGTCTGAGGATGAAATGCTGTGCTCAACTGCACCTGGGTGCCTAACTCTCGCTGAACTGCTTTCCAGAAACATGAGGTAAACTCCGTACCTCGATCCAAAATGATAGATACCGGCACACCGTAAAGGCAAACAATTTTCCGGATATAAATTTCAGCTAACCTCTCGGATGAATAGGTGACTGCCACAGGAATGAAATTCGGTGACTTGGTCAGTTTATCAACAATGAACCAAACCGCATAAAACTTCTTCCGGGTCAACGGAAGTCCAGTAACGAAGTTCATAGTGATCCGCTCCCATTTCCACTCGGGAAGCTCAATTCTCTGAAATAGACCACCAGGCCTCTGATGCTCATACTTAACCTGTTGACAATTCAAACATCGTGCTACATATGCCATAATGTCCTTTTTCATTCTACGCTACCAATAATGTTGCCGCAAATCTTGATACATCTTTGTTGCACCGAGATGAATAGAATACCGGGAACTGTGGGCCTCCTCCAGAATCAATCCTCAAAGCCCATCAACATTTGGCACACAAATTCGCCCTTGCAATCTTAAAACTCCATCAGCATCTAAGGTGACCTGCTTGGCACCTCCTCGCTGGACCGTGTCTTTAAGGACACATAAATGGGGATCATCAAATTGCTGATTGCGGATACGCTCCAATAGTGAAGAACGAGCGACCGTGCAAGCTAGTACTCGACTTGGATCAGAAATATCCAATCTCACAAATCGGTTGGCTAAGGCCTGAACATCCAAAGTAAGCGGCCTCTGACTGACCGGAATATAAGCAAGACTGCCCATACTGGCTGACTTCCTGCTCAAAGTATCGGCCACCACATTTGCTTTCCCCGGGTGATATAAAATGGTGATATCATAATCCTTCAACAACTCCAACCACCTCCTCTGCCTCAAATTCAACTCCTTCTGTTTAAAAAGGTACTGAAGACTCTTGTGATCAGTGAATACTTCACATGCCATGCCATACAGATAATGCCTCCAAATCTTCAATGCGTGAACAATAGCTGCCAACTCAAAATCATGCACTGGATAGTTCTTCTCATGAATCTTCAACTGCCTCGAAGCATAGGCAATGACCTTGCCATCCTGCATTACTACTGCACCAAGCCCAATACGGGAAGCATCACAATAGACTGTATAAGGTCCCGAACCTGTGGGCAAAACCAATATTGGTTTTGTGGTCAAGGCTGTCTTGAGCTTCTGGAAGATCGCCTCACATCCATCTAACCATTCGAACTGGGCACCTTTCTGGGTCAATCTGGCCATCAGGGCTGCAATAGATGAAAATCCATCCACGAACCGTCGATAATAACCTGCTAATCCCAAGAAACTCCAGACCTCTGTAGCTGATGTTGGTCTAGGTCAGTTCTTAACTGCCTCAATCTTCCTCGGATCAACCTAAATACTCTTTGTCGTTACAATATGACCCAGGAATGCAACTAAACTCAACCAGAGTTCACACTTTGAAAATTTGCATATAGTTGACTTTCTTTCAGAGTCTGAAGAGCCATCCTAAGATATTGCTAATGCTCCTCCTGACTGCGGGAGTATATCAATATATCATCTTATTTCAAACCTCCACTTACTCATAATGAGACATGGAGACCTCATAATTACTCACCCAAATTAATGAGTCACCTTTATCACCACCTGTGCGTCTGTCTCATAGGCTAAAACTCAACATTTACAACACAAAAATGGCTAAATATGAACAGAACATATACAAGAATTGTCAAATAAGCCTAACAGACATGACTCCCATTTAAAATATAGTACAAGACTTTTATTTTCATAAAAGGGGAATTTTAAACACATAAACTTTTCACCATCAAGACCTTGTCCTTATATAACATCCACCGCAGCTTGTAGCTCGGTTTAAAATATTTCATATTACATAATTATTTGAGGATATCACCCTCAACTCTGAATCACAAGTATTTTTACATTGTACCAACTGAAATTTTTCATTTCCTTTCTTTCTTCTTTTCAATAATTCCGTCAAAGAAAATGACAACATATAGTGAACCCTCATACTGATAGGGCATATAATTGACAATTAAAATTAATTATCCTGAAATTACATCAAAACCCAATGTAGTAAGTAATAGAAAGTCACTCTTAGCCTCATAGATACTCTTAGTGACCAACACATAATGAGAGGGATAGTTATCTCCATATAATAGCCCAACGTGAGTATTCACATAAGTATATTTGAGGATTACGAAGCTCACTCATGAGTGGAGCATATTAAGAGGACTCGCCTCAATTTTTTTCAAAATCAAATCAAATTAAGTAAAAATATCCTTTTTATAACAATCAGAATTATACATGTGATGACACCATCTGGTGTAGTGACCTCAGCAATACCATAGAAATTAGACCTCAGCCATACCATAGAAATTATATAAACGGCTAGGTCTCCACCTCTAGGAGTCTCACCTCCACCTCTAACATCCTGACCCCTACCTCTGGCTGGTTATGTAAGCTGAGTTTTGACTGTAATGGGGCACGTAGCTTGGGTGCTTTCATAAATTATATTTCTCCAACTACCACATTCAAAACAATTCCTTTGAGGCTCAGCTAACTTATTGAACCTGATGACACATTCGGACACTGTCATGGTGACCTGGCACAACCGTTCAGATCACATATACCACATATTGCAGAGAATCCGGGAGGTAAACTCCTTCAAACAATTTCTTAAAATAGAGGTGAGTAGGTGGTGTTGCATTGGCCAGTCTGCCCTCTTCGTAGGCTTGCCACAAACACCGGCGGCCAATTTCCTCTTTTGCTATGTTGGCTTAACACTGCTGAGCTACTATATTTATTCATATACTCTTCATTATTCTTTGGGGGCAATTCTTACCCCTATTTACGCACAATGATCACAAAGGTAAAACTCCATACAGATAAATCTTGGCACAAACCACAAAGTCGAGAAGGTCTTCTACCACTGTATTTCCTCCAAAGCACCCCAAATCCGCAACCGTGAGTGCCACAATGAGTAGACCTTTTGTAAATTTAAAGTTGTTTCCCTAACTCTCTTGATACTAAAGTGTTGGATTATTAAGGAGGCAGACTTACCACAAGTTCCAACCTTACCCCCTGCAAAGTACCAAGCCTTAAATATGTATAAATTATTGGGGAACCTTTTCGTACCATATATATACATTCCAAGCCAAAACTGACATAAGACATGAACATACGATCCATTCACTAATAGTGGAATTCCCCATTTGATGCTAAGTCAAAGTCACAACATCTGATAATCCACAATATTTGTCCTTCACAACTCAAATAAATCAACCAGACGTCAAGGTCCATTGAACCACCACACGATTCATTAGGTGATCTCTTGATACATTTGCATCTTCCGTTGGAACCGCAACTGGTCTGGTAAATACATTATCTTTCCACTGCCTCTATTTGACATCCGAAGAATAGCAAAATCAACCCTCTCGCTTTCAATTATTCTCACGTTCTGCAATACCTCATCGCAACGGTCAAGAAAATCTCATGGGTCCTCAAAAGATGCATCGCTGAAGGTGGTAGCGAAGAGTTTGGTGAAAACTATCCGACCTCCGCAAAACTTCTGAAGGCATAGTTGATCTATCACCGGCCTGTGCCGTTGTTCGGCTGAAGAAGAGGTACGTGACTTCGCCATTCGTGGGAAGACAAGAGTAAAAATTCAATTAGCTTTGAGAAACAGAACCGCACGACAAGAAAGAACAAATGTGAAACCTTTCCTAACTCCGTAGCCTCTAGGGGATAAATACAAACGTCTCCGTACCGATCCCTCAGACTCTACTAAGTTTGTCCATGAGTTGTGAGACCTATGTAACCTAGAGCTCTGATACCAACTTGTCACGACCCGGATTTCCCACCCACGGGAGTCGTGATGGCGCCTACTAATAGAAGCCAGGCAAGCCAACATTTATCTATCTCTTTCGTTATCAAATTTCCTTCTTTTAACAATTTAACAATAATAATTAAATACAGCGGAATAAATAAATTTAGCGGAAGACTTAATAGATAATACTAGATACAACACCGTAATGCAAACACAAACCTCTACCCAAGAACTGGTGTCACAATACTCACGAACTTCTAAGAATACTAAACACAACTATTTGAAAGAAATATAAAACTGTTTGTCTCGAATACATGAGATAACAGACTAAAAATAAGGATAGAGGAGACGTCGGGCCTGCGGACGCATGCAAGGCTACCTCGGTATCTCGTTGATCGAAATGCTAACACTTGCACTACCGCTGTTGCTGTCCAAAACCTGTATCTGTGCGAAAGAGCACAGAGTGTAGTATCAGCACAACCGACCCCATGTGCTGGTAAGTGCCTAGCCTGCCCCGACGAAGTAGTGACGAGGCTAGGAGCAGACACTCATATAAACTTGTACAGTTTAAATATATATATGTACAACAAGAAATGACAGGAAATAACACGTAATATTTGGGAAGGGGAAGACATACTCTGGGTGGCAACAAAATATAATATCAGAAATAAACGAGTAATGGAATTAAAATCACTTTCAACTTCAACTCATCTTGTTGCAGGCGTGCAATCCGATTCCATTTCATTTCATATCTTGTGGTAGGCGTACCACCCGCTCCCATTTCAATTCATATCTTCTGGTAGCGTATCACTCGCTCCCATTTCAATATCATTTGTGGTAGGCGTACCACTCGCTCCCATTTGTGCACATTATGTTACCGGCATGGAAACCAATAACGAATAATCAATATAATTTGTAGTAGGCGTATCACTCGCTCCCATTTCAATATCATTTGTGGTAGGCGTACCACTCGCTCCCATTTCAATATACCTTGTGATAGGCGTACCACTCGCTCCCATTTCAATTTATATCTTGTGGTAGGCGTACCACCCGCTCCCATTTCATTTTTAGCATAGTGTACAATATATTACCGGCAAAGGAAACCAATAATAAATAATCAAATATTATATTACCGGCAAAGGAAACCAATAATAAATAATTAAATATTATATTACCGGCAAAGGAAACCAATAAC
>MU716130.1:149521-166128 GCA_026770625.1 Nicotiana glauca
ACAAATCCGGGGTTTCAAACTCTCAGGATATCATTTACAAGTATTACTCACCTCGAACTGGCGAAATCTCAAGCTTGCGACGCCTTTGCCCCTCAGTTCGGCCTCCTCGTGCGTCGAATCTAACGAAAAACAGAGCGAATACATCACACTATGCCAAGGGAACAATACCCAATCGAAAACAATCAAATATAGCAAAAATCCCAAAACTAGCAAAACCCGAGCCTCGGGACCGCTTCTCAAAAAATTACAAAACTCATAATATCGGATTCCTCGTCTCGCCACGAGTCTATACATATCAAATTTACCAAAAATCGAAGTCCATTTGACCCTCCAAATTCCATTTTTAACTTATAATTTCTCGAGCACTAACTTACCCCAATTTTTATGAATTTCCACCAATTTTCATGTTAAATCTAACATAATCTCGTTTATTTAGGCCAAGGAACTTATCTCTCATCATTCCCCCTCGAATCCCTCTTCAAAATCGCCTTAAAGCTCTCAAAACTCGCTCAAAAATGGTGGAAAAATACATAACCCTCGCGGATGAAATATAATATAAAACCCTTCTGCCAANTTCTCAAACCCGGTCGTGATGGCGCCTCTCGTGAAGACAAGGCCAGCCAACAGAATGACAATGCCCCTTTTAACAAACAATAAACATAAATGAATGGATAAATACGACTTAACAACATTAATAACTGATATTTTTAACCCAACACATCCCGACCGGGGTGTCACAAGTTACGAGCATCTAAAGAAGTCTGAACACAACTACAGGGCCAATAATACACGAAATAAAATCTGAAATCAAAAGACGAAGTCCGGTTTCGCGAACGCTGGCGGTCACCTTGCCCAACTACAGTAGTAGTACCTTCAATCAGTTATTAACCCGCTTCCAGGTGAAACAATACCTGCAACTGTACGCGAGGTGCAGGGAGTAAAGTGAATACTCCAACTCAATGAGTAATAAAAGTAAATAATAACTGAGCGGCAAGAAAATACGTAAGAGCACTCCATCATGCTATATAGGACAATACAACCCTTTGAGAAAACAGTAAAGCCGTGAAAATCCTTTAGAAATATCTGATTCAGTTAAAACCTCTTTTTGAAAATATCCTTTTCCAACAGTNCGCTTATGCGGATTTTTCATTCAAAATCTAACTTCCGCTTTTGCGGCTCCACATCCGCTTCTACGGATCAACTAAAGTCGCTTCTGCGATAAAATGTCCGCTCCTGCGGACCCGCCTTTGCGAACTATGTTTCGATTCTGCGAAACCACTCCACCAGGCCAAGAACCGCTTTTGCGATCCCCCACCTGCTTCTGCGGTCCATTTCCGCAGAAGCGAAAATACCAGAAGACAGAAAAATTGAACCTGCAACACACTTCAAATCTCTCGTTTAACCACTCGAATTCACCCCGAGNGCGCTCCACTAACAATTAACACCAGGGTATTTGGTAAACAGTGCAAGAAGTAGCATGGATGCCAATGATATAAGAGTGCTAATTATCATGACACGTAGTACAAACAGGAACCAATGCATGAATGCAATGCAATGCACATGACCGCTGCGGCGCGTAGCCTGATCCGTTTGGGTACCCGTGCTCACTGTGGGGGTTCAGACTCCGGAGGGGCTCCTAAAGTCCAAGCGCAATATCAATATCACACCGCTGCGGCATGCAGCCTAATCCATCCTCAGTCCAGAATATGCATGTGAGCCACTAGGGCGATGTCAAGTAATAGTTCTCAGCTCCAAACGTTAAAAATGCAGTTTAGGTTTTTAAAACCTTAGAAGTATGACTAGACATTTCAAAACAGTGTATAACTCAGGACTGAAATCATTTAACATGCTCAGTATCATGGAAATAGTGATAATAATACCTAAAGGATTCAAATAATCGGCACGAAGCCCAAAACATGGCAATCAGCCCAAATCATGATGATAACAAGTAGTTTCAGTCGAATACGTAGTAATTTTATCAATCGGGACGGACCAAGTCACAATCCCCAACGGTGCTCTACCCCACGCTCGCTATCCGGCGTGCAAGTCACCTCAATACAGCATTATGATGTACAAATCCGGGGTTTCAAACTCTCAGGATATCATTTACAAGTATTACTCACCTCGAACTGGCGAAATCTCAAGCTTGCGACGCCTTTGCCCCTCAGTTCGGCCTCCTCGTGCGTCGAATCTAACGAAAAACAGAGCGAATACATCACACTATGCCAAGGGAACAATACCCAATCGAAAACAATCAAATATAGCAAAAATCCCAAAACTAGCAAAACCCGAGCCTCGGGACCGCTTCTCAAAAAATTACAAAACTCATAATATCGGATTCCTCGTCTCGCCACGAGTCTATACATATCAAATTTACCAAAAATCGAAGTCCATTTGACCCTCCAAATTCCATTTTTAACTTATAATTTCTCGAGCACTAACTTACCCCAATTTTTATGAATTTCCACCAATTTTCATGTTAAATCTAACATAATCTCGTTTATTTAGGCCAAGGAACTTATCTCTCATCATTCCCCCTCGAATCCCTCTTCAAAATCGCCTTAAAGCTCTCAAAACTCGCTCAAAAATGGTGGAAAAATACATAACCCTCGCGGATGAAATATAATATAAAACCCTTCTGCCAACAGCGACTTTCGCTTCTGCGGTCCCGCTTTCGCTTATGCGGATTTTTCATTCAAAATCTAACTTCCGCTTTTGCGGCTCCACATCCGCTTCTACGGATCAACTAAAGTCGCTTCTGCGATAAAATGTCCGCTCCTGCGGACCCGCCTTTGCGAACTATGTTTCGATTCTGCGAAACCACTCCACCAGGCCAAGAACCGCTTTTGCGATCCCCCACCTGCTTCTGCGGTCCATTTCCGCAGAAGCGAAAATACCAGAAGACAGAAAAATTGAACCTGCAACACACTTCAAATCTCTCGTTTAACCACTCGAATTCACCCCGAGGCCCCCGGGACCTCAACCAAAAACACCAACATATCCCATAACATCATTCAAACTTGTTCCAATCATCAAAACACATAAAACAACGCTAAAACCATCAAACCACATCGGATTCAAGCCTAAGTTCTTCAAAAACTTCCGAAATGCACTTTTGATAAAAAACCCAACCAAACGACGTCCGAATGACCTGAAAAGTTGCACACATATCCAAAATCACCTAACGAAGCTACAGCAACTCTCGGAATTCCATTCCGACCCTCGGATCAAATTCTCACCCATCAACCGGGATTCGCCAAAATACTAATTTCGCCAATTCAAGCCTAATTTTACACCGGGCCTCCAAACTAAATTCCGATCACACTCCTAAGTCACAAATCACTTCTCGAAGCTAACCGAATCACCGGAAATCACATCCGATCCTTATGACTCATAAGTCAACGTCCGGTTGACTTTTTCAACTTAAGCCTTCCTTAAAGAGACTAAGTGTCTCATTTCTTATCAAAACTAATCCAGTTCAACTCTAACACACCAAATACTGATAATGAAACATGAAGAAGCATAAAATGGGGAAAATGGAGCAGTAACACATGAGACAACGGGTCGGGTCGTCACAGTATGTTTCCTTCTAATGCTTCATTGCTCTGTCATAACCACAACTCTTGATGTCAAATATTGATATCCTTTTTGAAAGTGCAATATACAGTTGTCCGTGCAAGAAAGCTTATTGCAACAAATATAATCTAATATTTAGGATGTTTGTCCTTGTGATTTATTTATTATAATAGCAAAACATAAACATGCTATAAATTATTTTCACACAAATTTAAAAGGATATTCTTTAGTTTTTGAAGACGAAAGATAAATTCAGCGATAAAAATATATTTAGAAGCAGATTGACCAGTATCATAATTTTTGTATGATATTATTGTCAAAATGTCTACTATTTTGTGCTATTACATAAGCTATTCAGTTGATCTAAAATTTTATACGGGCATATTTTTCTTCAAAATCAACCTATATACAATGGAATATCAATTTAAATTAGTCTATTATACATACGATGACACTAACATACGTAAGAAATAATAAACTTGACAACAAACGTGTATGGTAGAAGGACATTTGATATATAGTATTTAAGTATTCTTTTTAGTACTATATTGATATTATCTTCTGCTGAGTCAAAAACTGAAAAATATTTTATGTTTATCATAAGATTTGCTATTAACTTTTTATTCAGTTGATCAACATATTCATCTATTAGTTAAGATAGCTTTTTAATTTCTATCATGCAATTTGCAAATTGCGTTTTAATCTAATGATGGAAATGTTACCCTTATTAAATGCACTAATATTATCATTGAGGTTGATAACCAAGTATTCTGGAAGAATAAAATCTTATTTTATTGGATACTCTTCTTTATTTTGGAAACGAAGAAAGAAGTCACTGAATACTGGATCTGTTCTTACTTTATATTTCTTATAAGTTGAATTTTTTTCATTTGAGACCATAAGTATAATTTTGGCAAGTTAACTTTTACTTTCTCTGCTTTTGTCGATTTTGGAACTACTAGTAGTACTTGATAAAAATCACCTCCTAAACCATTATTTTTTTACCAAACGGTTAATTAATATCCAATATATCTTTAGAACTCCGGATAGTGGTTTTGATCGTTTGACACTTAGTCATAAGCGCTTCATCCCATCTTATTAATTTTGCTTTCCTTATTAGCACTATTGCGCCACTTTGATATATTTGTGAAGGTCATTTCAATTGTTTGAAGAGGTATATCAAATCTTAAGTGAGTGACCTCATAATAAAATTATTGCTGGTAGGCGACTTGTTATTATTGCTAATATTATTATGCCTCTTGATCTGACATTTGCAAGTAATACATGACATAAAAATACTATTTCGATTCCACCGGAGGCATCTACAAAAGATGATCTCGCCATACAATAGTCGGCTCGTTATAATATAGTCTTGAAAGTTTGTTCTTGTTCAGGATTGTGTTTCCTCAGACACTCGTATGGCATTTTGAATCTTAATACTATATTAACCTTTTTGATACTTTGTATTCTAATTTTCTTTTTTTTATCTTTAACGCTCTTTTATGGAATAAATTTATGTACCCTAAGAGGTAGTTTGGTTTAATGGTAGGATATTCCACCTTCTATATGGGATAACTAATCTCACCATTTAGTGTAAAATTATTCCGGTATTTTCTAATAACCCAAAACAAACATGGGATGAAGCTAATTTTATCCTGGGTTATTATCCTTATCTCATGTACCAAATGACCCCTAAATTTTCTTATAACTTGAATAATAATTTTACTCATATGATGATAAAAATAATTAAATTGGATTCTCTTGCTAAATAACTAATTGAAAGATTTAACTATTTGGTCTTAAATAAGATATAATTTAGTTTATGTTGATCCAGTTCTTAATATTAGTTCATCTTTTGATTTGAATATTTAATCTTATTTATAATTTTATCCACCATAAATATTATTTTCAAAGAGTAAAAAGATTGACCTGACATTTTACTTTTAGATCTTTATGTTTGCAGAATCATTAGTGGTATTGACCTTACCAACCATATTTATTTCTCTTTGTCACATATTTATATTCTTAAATATTTTCTCAGTTGTTGTTTAATAATCAGGAATATTTTTTAATATTACACGATAAAATTGATAATTTTTTTATTTGAATAGGAAAATAATATAAATATATATTATCGTGGGGATATTTTTTTCTCAATTTCAATGCTTTATGCATTACATTTAACAATACTTTTATTTTTTTCTTGGTATTGGACATTATAAAGTGATGATGCATTTTCAAGGAAGAATTTTTATGGAATTTATTTTATTAAACCTTCTTATATATTTTTAATATGAATTTAATAAAAAAAATTATTAATGTTAAAATCTTAAATATTAAAAAAATTAACATAGAATGTATTGTGGTCCAAAAAAATAGGTTATTATTATGTGCTTTCCGTATGAGTTCTTCTATTTAATATTTTTGAGCTATTTTGATTTATCAATATTTTGTTCATATTTTTATAATAATATACGCTTTCCTTTTTTAAATGAATTTGAACAATATAATACACTCACAAATTAAATTAGTAATAGCATATTATAATAGATTTTTAAATTAAATTAGTAATATGAAACTTTAAAAAGTATATCCTAAAGGTAATAAGATTACATGACTAAAAATGTCTTTTTATCCCGAAAATGATTATATTAAAAGAAAATATAACTTCTTCCTGAAGATATCAGTTTTAGATGCTAACATGTAGTATTATATGTCTATGCCGAAAGTAATTATACTAAATTAGTTGACAAAAATAGTCTTAATTACATCAAGCTTCTATTAAGTCAATAGGTTATATTGGTAAAACAAAAAAAATTGAGATAAATATGAAGTTTTAAATAATTACGTACTCTAAATATGGTCTTCTTCATTGTTGAAACCAAATTGTAAACATCATCCAAAAAAATTAATGGGTCTGATTAATTGCGGCACTTCATTCAAAGAAGGAGACAAAGATATTCTATTTGATGTTGAATCACAATAATGCCATAACTAATGTGAAATGTATAAACAACGAACAAAAGTAAGCAAATAGATTAGATACACAAACGAATTCCTAACGTGTAGTATATGTCATAAAACTAATAGGATTATAAGGCTAATATCTATAATTTCAGTTATGTCCTTTTATCATGATTATTAAGCTATATATTACAAGGATATTTTTGTAAACCGATATTGTATTCATACTTTTATAATAATATAGATATAGATATAAATTAAGTTTGGGTCTTTTAGAATTAGGGGTGGGTCGGGTCGGGTCGGGTCGGGTCGGGTCGGTAGATTTAGGTCGGGTTTGGTATTAAAAAATTAAAAAAAAATATAGGTTCTGTTTAATAAGGGCATATATGCACAACTATTGAACAGTTTGAACATGTTTGGGCCAAACTAATAACACGGCATATTTTGACCTTTTCCAATTCAAGTTTAATAATAATAAAAAATAAAGTGGAGGAGATTCTTTTGCCAAATGTGAGATTTAAAATTGAAAATGTACAACAACTGTTCTAAACAATATCCCGATCGTCCTTATCTGGAACTTCAACTTCATCAGAATTCAGAAAAACCTCTAGCAGAATGACGGTAGGCGGTGGTGGTGGTGCCGGCGGAGTCACCTCCGGCAAAAAACGACAACGTGTAGGTAGCAATAGCCGACTTTCCTCAACTATCGGAATCATCGACTCTTTTCATCCGGATAATACCGTAACGGAACGCTCTCAGAAGCCGTCAGGTATTCGCCGGACATCTTCTCACACTGTTATTCCATCGTCTTCGACAGCCGCCGCTGTTGCAGCTGCTGCTACCGGCGGATTCAACGATTCATCTACGGCTGACGTCGTGCTTCGTCTCTTCGTCGATCAATTGCCGCTGTTCGATACCGACGACTCCGAATCAATCTCAGCCGTTGATTCTGATCAATCCGATGTCCAGATTTATCTCCACTCCGATATTCTCCGCCGCTGTAAGTACTTCGCTGCTCTCTTATCTGATCGCTGGCAAAAGGAATCAAACGACGTCGTCGATTCAGGAAATTCTTCTAGAACCTTCCGGCTTAATCTCGGCGTTCCGTCTACTCCTGGATCAATCGATCATCATTTAACTGTTCTTCAGCTCCTATACACCAATGACTTCTCCACAACTATCAATACTGTTTCACTAGCTTTGTGTTTACTTCCGGTGGCTTTGGAACTAATATTCGAGGATTGCATTAAGGCTTGTGTAAGGTTCCTTGAGGCCGTACCGTGGACTGAAGATGAAGAAAGGAAAATACTCAATTTTGCTCCGTTTTTAGGCAAGGAGGAATCTCAAGAGCTTCTCGCTAGGGTTTCAACTCATAAGAACAATTCGTCTGAAGAAATGCTTCGTGGATTGATATTATCGGCACTTCATAACCATCCAAACATGGCATTTGCCAAGGCATTTGTAGCTAAACTTTTGAGGGATTTTTCATCCAAAGAGGCAGCAAAGAGAGTGTTGGACCGTGTCTTTATGAGTAGCTTGAAGATCGTGAAGGAGTCATTGGAGGATTATTCGAGTCCTGATTTTAGAGGTGATCATAATGATACTGAGGCAATTCAGAGGTTGAATTTGCATACTGCGATGACGAATGGGAGGCATTTGCTGTGGTTGCTGGAGAGGATGATTGAACTGAGGGTGGCTGATGCAGCTGTGCAAGAGTGGAGCAATCAGCCCTCATTTACTGCTGATTTGCTGAGGGCTCTCCGTGATGATGCATGGAGGAATATAGTACCTGGGCTCCCTGCAGTTGTGCTTCGGTGCACTTGCAAGCTTGCTAATGCTGTCGCCGCAGGAACTATCTTGGCTACTAGACAGGTCCATTTTTATTTTCATAGTTCTATAAATGATTCTTTTTATTATGTGAAATTGCAAAGCATAGTGTCTAGGAAATACACCTGTTAATTGTGTGGGCTGTGAGGGCTGTAGGAGTTATGTTTTTTTATGCATTCTTGTTCACTAATTGCAAAGTTACGGAGTATTTACACACCTTTAAGTCTTAGGAGCATCTTGCGCTTGAACATATTCCTGAATTAGCAAAGGATACCTCTGGGAGCGAATAGCACTGAGATTTTGTCTTACTGTTTACTAGCTTTCTCCTGCTTTCTGCTATTTTTACTTATATAATTTACAAAAGCAAATAATAGTGGGACTTCAATTATAACCTATCCCATCCATTTGCAATACTAACTTCATGTCTCATGGGTCGTTATCCAAATGGTGAATGACTGTTAAATGTTCTGACATGTCTTCTGTGTTAATTAGACTTTTGGATGTTTCAAAGAAATGGTTTTGAGTATGGGGATGGTTTGCTCCTTCTATATCCTTGTTTTGATTGACTGTTAAAATGATTGATCTGTCTTAAAGATGTACTGATTCATAACCAGAAACATGGGCATTCTACAATAACAGCAGCAGCTTGATTTTTTGCTGCTGTGTCTGTTCTGATGTTTATCACTTGGTGAAGTGAATGTTGTTCCTCACTGATAAACAGTGACTCTTTCCACGATGGCTTCTGCTTTACTTCATTTTTCTAATGCACTTAAGTCTAACAGGTAAGAATGAAGCTTGTGAAAGATTGGCTTCCAGTGTTGATTTTGTGCAAAGACAATGTAACACCTATGATGCCAAGTCACAAAACAGTATATGTGGAGCTGGAAGACACGTTTTTGAGGATTATATCCACACTTACCTTGCCTGATGCCCAGGACTTATTGCAGCAGTGTCTCAGCTTTTCAACAAGGAATGTTGATGACTGTCCTCACTTGGTCGGTGCATTTACCACCTGGTTCCGACGAGCAAATAGACCCCCCCATGTAGACAATCTTGATATGTGATGGTCTTCCAAGAAGTGTTGGTGATTTGATGGATAAACATGGACTTTTCGGCGACTAATGTTTGCATACTAGAATCTCCATTCCAAAAGACACTGCTATGTGTAGATAAAACGTGTTCCCTCGCCTTTGTACCGGAAGTATTGTAGATTGCATGACTCTTAGGTTTGGTTACTTGGTGCTGTGCAGTATCCTTGAATGTAAGAATCAGTTTAAAGAGAATGACCAGCTTGTATATAGATTCTATGCCGTATGAAATCTGCCCTTTCTATATCTTTTAATACCCAGATAGGTAAAATTAATCCTCTAGCCAATCTAATTGGCGATGCCAGGATGATAATCTAGGACTTGTTACTTTGTGAAGGGTGAACGTCTTTTCAAAACTATCACGGGAAGTTCGTGATTCCAAGAAACATGGATCATAATTTAACTTCCGCGTAAAAAAACGGGTCATGTTAAGCTCGAGCAGTTATTTAACACTTTTAGCTCAAGTGGAAAAGCGAATGACTGGATTAAATTCAATACAAAGTTTTAGAATCTATAAGCTTAAGTAGCTGGTAAGGCACAAGGCACATTATTCAGTTTTGGCACACATCGTTTCAACTAGAATGGAGTTTAAATAGGTTCGATACGAGGATATAAGGCATGCAAATTTCGATAAGCCAAATCCATTTGCTTATTCTGTCACTACAAGAACAACAAAGGAAACATGAAGCCCTGAAAGCACAAATAAGGCCTGCCGCAAGATCAGAAGGGAAAAAGCGAGGAGCGAAACATAAATTTTATGCAATTTTGTAAACAGTTCTCTGCTATTCAATTGGCATGAACATGAACTAGATTAACACCTTTGAACAGACGATACGTTCACAGATACATCTAACCTATTACAATGTCATTAGAAGAGCTAACAATTACTGAAAGAAAAAGAAAATTGGACAAGGACCTATGAGAAACACTGAAGACTGTTCTAACGAGTATCCGTTGTTAGCAACGAGGTCATTTGACTGTCCTGCTTATTCGATGTCCAGAGCTACTGAGTTATTTATAGAAGATCAGTTTAGGAAGAAACGTAAAAAACCAGGCTATTTCTCTTACAAGAGGATCCTATCAGCTTGCATCATTAGCATTTACTTTCAGAGAAGTTGAGTCAAAATCGAGAAGTTAGCAGGTATTCGCGATAGATGGCATTAGAGTCATAGCAGTTAAACAGGTCTGAGTCGTCAAAGTAGACGCCTTCTGAAGTTTCTGGTGGTTCCTTGGTAGGTACGAGCAAGTAGTCCCGCTCCTATACCGATTCCAACACAGATACTGAGGCCAATTCCAACACCTACTCTTACACCAGCATTGAACCAGGATAGTTCCCCGTCTTCACCTTCTATATATTCCATCCTAGAGTAAAGGTTGTTATAGTCATCATGCTCATGTTTGAGTTTTGCATGATCTGTAACCTGCACATGCATTGTTGGCAACACTTGTGAAAACTTGCACATAAAAGAAAAATGGTTAAAGAAAAAAGAAACAGATGATGGTGCATAACATATCAAAAGTCATAGTAAGACAACTCTGCTTTAATATTGTATCACCTTCTTGGTATATAAGAGAGCGTCGGAGCAAAAACTAAATCAGTGTTGGTTGCTAGACTTTTCCATAATCACAGGCTAACAACAAAGTAAGCCAGAGAAAAGACAGGGGAATAGACAAAGGTTTCAAGTGGAAGAAACACGAAAAATGGATTTAACTTCTGTTGTCGAAAAACTCATTTGCAGAAGATTAAAAATCCCATATTGCAGATCAGATAAATGGATAACCGGCTTGCACACATAAAGAAAACTTACTAATGCTGGCCCAGGCATTGCAAATTCTAACAATTTCATCTATTGCTATATAGGGAATACTACAGTTGAAAGTTCCATTGAGATTGAATCTGTAAATGAAAAGGAAGAGCATTGAAGACTTCTAGTATATATGCAGATTGCAACACTGGCTTCAACCAAGCACATGTTTTCTTCAGCCAGTTGTTGTTGACAGAAACAATGTGTTTACTGTTTTAGACATCCCTTTCTCTCAATGTTCATAAATTGCAATCCTGAATTTATCATGTGATGATGGGAAGAGTCCTGGCAACTGAAAAATTATGGTATGATAGGTGCCAAGTTCCTTACATAGGTAAATAAGATATCTGCCTTTACGATATTTACTATATTTTCTCTAAAGCGAGGGTCTATTGGAAACAACCTCTATCTTCACTAGGTAGAGGCAGGTCTGCGTACATACTACCCTCTCCAGACTCCACATGTGGAAATATACTGGGTTTGTTGTTGTAGTACTATATTTGGACTCAAATACTAACATATACCATCTTAACTGCCAGCACATGCAAGATAGCAGGGCAAATTTTTATTTCCTTTCACCCATGTGGTATCCTGGTAAGAAAACAAAAGCATTGACACACAAAACGAAAAGGTAAGACATGTGTGTCCATGTGTTGCATGCATAAATACATATATTGTTCTGAGCACTCTGTACTCTTTGTTTCCCAAGAGTTCAGGATAAGTTTGCTCGTGGTTCTCAAGCATTATTGGCTGGGCCTAAGTACTGACAGCACAAGATAAGAAAATATTTGGGCAGCAATTACACAGAAGCTAAAAGCTACTGCAGCATATATGGAGTAGCAGTTCAACCAAAAGACAGCAAAAACTTATTTGACAGAAGGGTAAAATTTGCTAATTCACTGATGGCTTATGGCTAAACACAGAGTTGTAGGTTATGTATAGGTATAAACATCAATAGCCAGAAGCGGAGTCAGGATTTTCACTAAGGGGCGTCATAATTTTAAAAAGTAAATACACGACAGAAATCAAGGGGATTCGTTCATAGTATATATAGGTAAACAAATAACTTTTACTTATCTAAACAATGTATTTTTCCGATGAAGGGGTGTCAATCACCATAACCAGTAGTATACCTGCATTGCATGTGAAGAGGAAGCATGGTACTGGCTTTCAGTTGCCTCATATTCAGGTATTGATTCCAACTTTCCCGGCCTTAGTTGCTTCCTCCGATGGCCGAGTTGCAGGGCCCTTGTTAGTATAATTGGTTTCCCCGAGAAACAACCAGCTATATAAACTTCAATTACTGGAGAAGTCAAATCCGTCGCCGTGTGTTGGTTTCCTTTTTGCAAGCTAGAGCCAGCAAACACATCCATTTCACAATTGATGTTCCAAGATTGTCCAGGATTTTCAGATTCACTTAAAAATCCATTGCTATCGCATAGGTCTAGTGAGCCAGACAACACGAGAACATCCCTATCGAAAACCTCATATTTCACACTTCCTGTCATACATATACTATCAGTACTAACAAAAGTAACCTCCTCGGATTTCTTATCAAACCTATCTCTTCTAAGTACAGTGGATACACCATCCGAATAAATTCCAGTCCGCGCACCATTCACTTCCAAAAGGGTGTCACGTTTCAGTGGAACATAGTTGACTGTGAGGTACTCCGCGGTCAAATCATCAAGCTCACATTTGCTAATTCTAATATAAAAAACTTTCAAATCTAACCACTGTAAAGATTGCTTAAATCCAGACTGATAAGTAGAGTGCCTCATAAGGCTGTGGCCATTCTCCGCAACTCCATTCCCATTTTCGTGCAAGGTCTCCATTCCTTCACAAAATCAAGGCTCTTAATTACTTACCAAAAATCCATCCAAATTTGATTGATTTAATTGCTTATCTCCACACTAGTAGGGCCATAACAGTGAAGAAGAACCTGGAAAATATGAGGAAACACTAAGACACAAGGGAAGAATAAGAAACAACAACTAGCTGAATTCATGATGAAAAAATATGAAAGAGATCAATTCCCAATCAGAGAAGCTCAAAACTAGAAGAAATAAATGACAACAACAACAACAAACCCAGTTTAATCACACAAGTGGGGTTTTGGGAGATTAGAGTGGGGTTTTGGGAGATTAGAGTGTACGCCGACCTTACCACAAGGCAGGCGGTTTCCGGTAGACCCTCCGCTCGGGAAGGGAAAGGAAAGAGGCAATAACAAGCAAATCAATATGACAACCGAAGTGAAACACAAAACTAACACTAAGTAATGCAATCAGAAAATCGAAACAAGCAACGAAGAAAGGAGAGCTATAACCCCTAGAATAGAAAAATTGAATCACATTAAAGTGAAAAAGCTTGGGAACATAAAAGTGGGACCTTTATAGGGCAAAATTAGATCACAGGTAAAAGTTAAAAGAGGAAAGCAATGGAACAGTGAAAAGAATAAGAAGGTTTAATAAATAGAGAGAGTGAAAGTACAGCAGAAATAAAAATTCTGAAAAATCAAGAAGATGAATGTATTACCAGAGATCAAGAGAGCAGAGAGAGAGGGAATGAAATGTGAAACCCTTCAAACTCTACAACCAATTTAATGTTTTTATTTTTTATTTTCACATAGAGTGGTCATTATGTAGAAGAAAACAGGCGTTAAACGCAACCAAATTCCAACAAAAGATCCAGCAGTAGGCAGTAGTAGTACTAAACGACAGAATACTGTAGACGTCACGTGTACAAACAAAATACATAAAACACAAAAATGTTGTCTGAAAAGAGTACAACAGCATCAGCATCATTTCAGCAACAAAACCAACAAACCACCTTCCCTACAACTCACCACAGGCATCTTCCACGCCACCTCTTTGCCTGTACAAAGCTTCTCTTCATTATAAGGGACACGAAACATCAAATTTAAGACACTGTCATTAACTTCAAGACTTTTTTTTCTTAAGTTTCTGCTGTAAAAACACTACAGACAGTTAAAAAAAAAAAAAGACGAAAAGAGCTTTGACTTTTTAGTCCCACGAGTAGTAGTCCAACACCGCATATTATAAGTTTAAAGCTGAAAAAGGAGGAAAACACCGCAAGTGGAATAAAGTTTCAACCTTTTCTTTATAGAGTTTAGCTCATGAGTGGTCATTTTGCTTTCTAGAACCACGTTCCTCTAAATAAGACTTTTCGTACTTGTTTTAATTGATTTATGAGTTGCACAAATGATTGATTCGGGATATGAAAGAGTTTGTTGAAATCGGAACACTTGGTTACTTAAGGTTGACTTAGAAGGTCAAGTTTGACTTCGGTCAACATTTTAAGAAAACGACATCGGAATCGGGATTTGATGGTTCCAATAGATTCTTATGATGCTTTCGGACTTGGGCGTATGTCCAGATCGGGTTTTTGATGACCCGGAAGCGTTTTGTCGCCTAATAGTGAAAGTTGATTCTTTAAGGATTTAGAAGTTCTTTAAATTTGGTTTGGAGCGAGTTTTTGTGATATCGAGGTCCAAATAGAATTTCGAGTCCAGAAATAGTTCCATAATGTCATTTAAGACTTGCACGCAAAATTTAGATTTAGCGTTGTTTCGGGCGTTCTGAGGTTCGAGCGAGTCAGTTTTATGATTCCAAACTTGTCGATATGTTCGGGCAGGGCCTCGGGGGCCCCGAGCGTTAATCGGACGAGGCTCGAGCTAAGTTTAAATTGTGAGAAGGAGCCGAAGCTCCGGGTTTCTGCCATAACTGCACATGCGGTTGGCCAACCACAGGTGCGAACCCCCAGAAACGGCTATGCCATCGCAGATGCGGCCATGGGTGGCCAGCCCAGAAACCGCATAAGTGGCTTCCCTTCCACAGAAGCGGACACTTTTTTGCAGATGCGTTGGGCGCAGATGCAGGAATCATTGAAGGCATGACCTTCATTTATTGCGGGAGTTAGCCATTTTTGTCTCATTTCCACTCAAAGGTTGGGCGGTTTAGAGTTCTTGATAGGGGTTCTTCACCAAGCTTTGGGAGGTAAGTAATTCCTACTATATGTGAGTTAAATACTTGGATTCTGGGTAGATTAACATGTATAAATTAGTGAAGTTATGGGATTATAGTAAACCCTAGGTTTTTGGTAAAACAAGATTTAACTACGAAATTCGTCATGGATTGAAGTAAAAATCGTATATTCTTGATCCTTAGGTTATAGGTAACAAATTCCTTCGAAAGTTTTCGGAATCTGGACACGTGTGCCCGGGGATGAATTTTAGGAATCTTACCTTTGGGGTTGGATAATTACTTTAATAGCTAGAATATGATCTTGTAAACCTATAATGATAGGTTTTTGCACTATTTGAATAGTTTCGGATTTTTGCGACTCCAGTTTGAGGATTTGAGCGCGTTCTTGAGTTTGAAGTAGGCTCGAAACGAGACGAGTCTCTTTTCTAACCTTGTAAGAGGAAAATTTTCCTATAGGTGCACTTAATTAATATGTGGCTATGTGTGCGCGCTACGTACGTACGAAGTGATGAGAGTCCGTACGTAGCTACTATCTCTGTTATTGTTAGGGTAGTTCTAGATTTACAACATGCCTCGTGGACACTACTATTTGATCATATGCGCTAATTGTATGAAAGTAAATTAAGTTGAAGAAAATATAAGGACTTATAGGCTTCAAGAGGATTGTCTTCATTTTTGGAAAGAATCAAGGAAGTGTTGTGGTTTAAATGATGAAAATTATGTTTGACCTCATCGCACGTATGATTCGTGAGCGGGGTTATGTTTTTACCGCGTCGCATGTATGATTCGCGAGCGGGGTGAATAGATGCATCTACGGTTCGTGCCGTTCGACCTTGGGCAGTACACACTTTACTTTTCTGTTGGATCGGGGCAAACGTCCTAGGTGGTAATTGTATGTGATAATATAATCGAAACTCTTTGTAGTTGTATGTTTTATTGTTGGATATGCCATTGTTTTAAATAAAGAAAGTGTCTTGCCTTCTTAAATATGATAGAGGAAATTTGTCACGACCCTAGTTCACCAATTGTGAACACGTCATGACGGCACCTAGTCTTCGCGACCAGGTAAGCCTAACACCTTGCGGAAGTAATAACAATTGCCAAATTTATAATCAAAACTAAATAACAGGAACAATGTATACAGTTGCCGCCTAGAACATGCACTTTAATACCAATACTGAGGTAACCTCCAAGACCCGGAAACCCACGGGCAACACAGGCTAAAGGACATAAACTATGGCTCTATCATCCAGAAATGTCTATAAAATCGAAACAAAAGAAATGAAACTACTATCTATGAGGAGGAGTAGAAGGAGGCTCCTCGGATCTGCGGACGCGGCAGA
>MU716136.1:0-12449 GCA_026770625.1 Nicotiana glauca
ACACACAAATACAAGCAATAACTGAAAACCACAAAAATTCACAAAATTGCACACAAAGGAAAATTATTTTATTTTAAATTTTATGGAAATAATTCGTATAGGCAAAAATCACGTGCTCACAACTGCCCCTCTTTGTCAGGAAACACGAAGAGTTTTCGTGCAAAGATAAAGTGAGCGAATACGAGCGATTTTTGCCCGTTTGAATATTCCGTGTGAAGCATTATTGAAAGATTTTATTGAACCTCTACTTCAAAAGGTCTCCTACATATCCTTGGCTATAAAGGAATCAGGTCAATGTAGTTCGGGAAGTTTTGGTAGTTGGGACTACCATGAAGCTGTGATTTACTGTTACTGCTGTTGCCGCTGCTACTGCTAACTGACCTCCTTATTACACCGTACTAAAAGAAATAAAGAAGCTAAACTAAGCTATAGTCTATGAATTACAAAGATTTATTTTCAAACTTGTTCTTGCGACTGCTGTCACCTTGTTGACTTGTATTTCCTCCGAAGTTCCTTTGTTGTTGTCTTGCATCGACTTCTTGAGATGTTCTCCCTTTCTACAGGCGGGTATCTAATTGCTGATGTTTTAAACGTCTTCTCTTGATTATTGTCGTCTTCCTCTGTTCTCCAGGCGGTCTCCTGATTTCAAAAACTTGAATGTATTCCTCTATTATCCAGGCGGGCTCTTGATTTCAAAAACATGAATTTATTCCTCTATTATCCAGGCGGGCTCCTGACTTCAAAACTTGATTTTACTTCCTCTGTTATCCAGGCAGGCTTTTGACTTCAAAACTTGAATTTATTCCTCTGTTATCCAGGCGGGCTCCTGACTTTAGAACTTGAATTGTATGCCTATGTTCTCCAGGAGGGCTCATGACTTCAAAACTTGAATTGTATGCCTTTGTTCTCCAGGCGGGCTCCTGACTTCAAAACTTGAATTGTATGCCTCTTCCCCAGGCGGGCTCCTGACTTCAAAACTTCAACTATTGTTCCTCGTTCTCCAGGTGGACACCTGACTTCAACTATCTTCAACTATTGTTCCTCGTTCTCCAGGTGGACGCCTGACTTCAACTATCTTCAACTATTGTTCCTCGTTCTCCAGGTGGACACCAGACTTCAACTATTGACAAAACAAAGAAAATTTACTGCCCCAGTTTGGTGGCTATTGGGTATTTGCTCTTCCTTCGCGGAAAATTTCTCCGCCATCAACAACATTTCCTGCCCCTATTTCAAAACATAGAAAAAATTGGTCAGTTTAGGGTACGATGATTGGTTGTGATACTCCTACTGAGGATGGTTTTCCCTTCTTTCTTTTTCATGTTAGGTTTTTATCCGACTGCCTTGAACTCGGTCGAGAACTTCCGACCCTCTGACTTCTCCTTATCCACAAACTTCCCAACTGTTGCTTTCCACTTCTAGTCTTTCTTATCTGATCCCATTCCTTTCACGGAATCTTAGACCANTTAGAATCCAATTATTATTTAAAAAACCTTAGCCAAAAGAAAAATAAATGCGATGATTTCAAAAGATAAGAATAAAAGAGAAGATTTTCCTTTAGAAGACCGTTTGAGAAAAGAAAAGGACTTATCTGAATGGGATAACCGATCCCAATGATAATGTTGTGCATTTCGGATTAACCAACCCAGTCTATTTAATTCAATCAATTTCCAATTGTCCTGCTTCGTGTCTCAAGGTTCTTACAACCCAATTCTTTGCTGAATCATCATCTTTGGTCTGCTTGATGCCCCGACGGATCTCTGCCGTCATCCTTATCTCATTTGCCCCTACTATTCCTTGCCGCCTTATGGTGCCTATGAAGGTTTTTACCAATAAGAATCTCTTATTTTTTGATTTCTCTCAACTTTCATCGCCTTATAGTGCCCTTCAAGGGTTTTCACCACTAAAACTCTCTTATTTCTCTCACCCTTCGTCGCCTTACAGTGCCCTTGCGGGTTTTCACAAATAAGGCTCTCTCATTTTTTATTTTCTTGCTTAGACCGGAGTGTATCCCCCTGATATGAATCATCTTTACTTGCTTAACTTGGCACCTCTCAAAGACTGATCGGGAGGTCTTTCTTTGGATATCAATATGGGTTCTTGGATATGGTTGGAAAGAAAAGGGTATCAAAACTCAACCAAATTCATTGGGTTAGAATTACAACTTTTGGAACCAAATTTCTTATTATAAACACAAATTCTACCCTAGTTTCTTGCTTGGGGATTTTTTTATGATTTTTGTTTTACTATGACCGAGCCGTGAAGCTGCCTACTTATCCTTAAAATGAATCAGGTCAAACGTAGTTCACCCTATTTTCCTTGTTGTTTGTGTGTGTGTGTGTGTGTGTGTGTATATATATATATATATATATATATATATATATATATATATATATATGTATAATTGTTGATTCCAAAAGAGGGGTATGAAATAAAATGAATAAGGCTCAAAGAGGGAAAACAAAAGGTAAAGTGTTTGGATATCAGAACAAGTTGCCTTCGTCATTTCAGTCCTCGAAACAATGCCAAATACAAACAATCACAATAAACCAAAGAAAATCATACATAGTATCTTTTGACTGAATCAGAGTTAATTTCCATATATACACATTTGCCTTCGATGTCTGTTAGATACAAAGCACCATTGGATAACACTCTTGTCACGGTGAACGGTCCTTACCAATTTGGGGCGAACTTGCCTTTTGCTTCTGCCTGATTTGGAAAGATATGTTTCAACACTTGTTGACCCACTTCAAACTTTCAGGGACGTACCTTTTTATTGTACGCTCTTGCCATTCTCCGTTGGTATAACTGACCATGACATACTACTGCCAATCTTTTCTCATCAATCAAACTCAATTGCTCCAACCGGGTTTTGACCCATTCATCATCATCAATCTCAGCCTCCGCGCCAATCCGCAAGGACGGGATTCAACTTTCGCAGGTATTACTGCTTCAGTGCCATACACTAATAAATAAAGAGTTGCACCTACTGAAGTACGAACAGTAGTGTGATAAACCAACAGTGCAAATGGTAATTTCTCATGCCATTGTATGGAACCTTCTACCATCTTTCTTAATATCTTCTTTATGTTCTTGTTGGCGGCCTCGACTGCTCCATTCGCCTTAGGATGATATGGTGTAGAATTGCGATGCGTAATCTTAAACTGTTGACATACTTCTTTCATCAAATTGCTGTTAAGATTGGTACCGTTATCTGTGATGATTACCTTTGGTATTCCAAATCAACAGATGATGTTAGAGTGAACAAAATCGACCACTTCTTTCTTGGTTACATACTTAAAAGTTTTAGCCTCAACCCATTTGGTGAAATAATCAATGGTCACCAGAATGAACCTGTGCCCGTTAGATGTTGCTTGTTCAATTGGTCCAATGACATCCATGCCCCAAGCAACAAAGGGCCACAGTGCTGACATTGTGTGCAATTCCGATGGCGGAGAATGAATCAAATCCCCGTGTATCTGGCATTAATGACATTTACGCACAAAGCTGATACAATCTCGCTCTATGGTGAGCCAATAATACCTTACTTGAAGGATCTTTTTCGCCAATATATATCCGCTCATGTGCGGCCCGCAAACTCCAGAATACTTCCGTCATGACTGCAGTAGCTTGTTTAGCATCTACGCATCTTAACAATTCGAGATCTGGTGTTTTTTTATACAACACTCCTCCACTGAGGAAAAATCCACTTGCTAACCGTCGAATTGCTCTCTTTTGATCTCCTGTGGCTTGAACCGGGTATATCCCTATCCTGATGTACTCCTTGACATCATGGAACCATGGTTCGCCATCCAGTTCTTCCTCTATCATGTTACAATAAGCATGATGGTCACGAACTTGAATATGCAATGGATCGACATGAATTTTGTCTGGATGGTGCAACATTGATGCCAAGGTAGCCAAAGCATCGGCAACCTCATTATGGACTCTCGGGATATGCCTAAACTCTACTGATCGAAACCGTTGACAAAGATCGTGCAAACATTGTGATATGGTATGAGTTTCAAATCCCGTGTTTCCCATTCATCTTGAATTTGATGTACCAGGAGGTTCGAGTCTCCCAAGACCAAAACGTCCTGGACATCCATGTCTGCAACTAACCTTAAACCCAAAATGCACGCTTCATACTCGACCATGTTGTTGGTACAATAGAAATGAAGCTGAGCCGTAACGGGGTAGTGGTGCCCTATTTCAGAAATAAGTACAGCTCCTATTCTGACTCCTTTCATATTTGCAGCCCCATCAAAGAAAAGCTTCCATCCTGGTTCTTCAGTCAGTTCCAAATCGTTGATATGCATTACTTCTTCGTCTGAAAAATACGTCCTCAAATGGTTCGTATTCTTCATCGATCGGATTCTCGGCCAAGTGATTGGCCAGTGCTTGGGCTTTCATTGCAGTCCTTGTCACATAGACGATGTCAAATTCCATGAGTAATATTTGCCATTTCGCCAGCCTCCCTGTGGTCATAGGCTTCTAAAAAATATACTTCAACGGGTCCAAGCGTGAAATGAGGAAAGTAGTATAGGACGACAGGTAATGTTTCAATTTCTGTGCCACAGGTCTTCTCAAGATGAGTGTACTTAACCTCATAAGCCGTGAACTTCCTACTGAGATAATAGATGGCTTGCTTTTTCCTGCCGGTGATGTCATGCTGCCCCAGTACGCAGCCAAATGAATTCTCCAGGACCGTTAAATAAAGGATCAATGGTCTTCCTGGTTTAGGTGGAACCAACACAGGTGGATTTGATAAATACCCCTTTATCTTGTCAAACGCTTCCTGACATTCCTCAGTCCATTCGACCGCAGCGTCCTTCTTCAGCAATCTAAAAATAGGCTCACAAGTTGCGGTGAGCTGAGTAATAAACCTGCTGATATAGTTCAACCTTCCCAACAGACTCATCACTTCGGTCTTGTTTTTCGGAGGTGGCAATTCTTGGATGGCCTTGATCTTCGACAGGTCCAATTCAATGCCTTGCCGACTGACTATGAACCCCAACAGCTTTTCGGATGGAACCTCAAATGCACACTTGGCAGGGTTAAGTTTAATTCCGTACATGCAAATCCTCTGAAAGAATTTCCTCAAATCTCCGACGTGGTCGGCTTGCCTCTTTGATTTAATGATCACATACACCTCAATATCTTTGTGAATCATATTATGGAATACGGTGGTCATTGCTCGCATGTATGTCGCCCCAGCGTTCTTCAAACCAAATGGCATTACTCTGTAGCAATAAGTTCCCCACGGCGTGATGAATGTCATTTTCTTTGCATCCTCTTCGTCCATCAGAATCTGATGATACCCGGCATAGCAATCCATAAAAGATCCAATTTCACGTTTTGCACAATTGTCTATCAAAATGTGGATATTGGGTAGTGGGAAGTTATCCTTTGGGCTTGCTTTGTTGAGATTACAATAATCGACGCATACCCTAATTTTGCCATCTTTCTTTGGTACCGGCACAACATTGGCCAACCATTCAGGATATCGAGTGACTCGAATAACCTTCGCATCCAGTTGCTTGGTTATTTCTTCCTTAATCTTCACACTCATATCAGTTTTGAATTTTCTCAATTTTTGCTTGACAGGAGGGAATGTCAGATCAGTGGGCAATTTGTGAACCACTAGATCAATGCTTAAACCCGGCATGTCATAATACGACCATGCAAAAACATCTTTATATTCAATGAGTGTTTCAATTAATTCCTTTCAAATCTTTGATTCAAGATGGACGCTTATTTTAGTCTCTCTGATATTACTCGCGTCTCCTAAATTGATGGCTTCGGTATCATTCAAGTTGGGCTTAGGTTTTTCCTCAAAATGACTTAATTATTTACTAATCTCCTCAAGAGCCTCATCTTCGTCAAATTCTGACTCGTAATCACACTCTACCTCTTGAACTATTATCTCAGATTGATTTCTTAGACTGGGTTAAGGATTCTTTGTGCACGTCATATCATTAGAACCAGTGTAAAAGGAACTGTACAGAAAAGAAAAGAAGAAAACAAAAGGTAAAATTTATCAGGAATGAAGAAAAGGAAGAAATTGCATTTCAATAAAAATGGAAGATAACAAGGTTTGCACACTCAAAACAAAAATAAAATTCAGATTACAACCCTGAAATAATCCATACAAACTTAAAGAAAAATCAAAGCAGACTACCAAGGCTCCCTCCGGGTAGGGAGAGGAGTAGCCTTCCAATTATTAATCTTCGCTTTTGGCCCGACAAACTATATCTCTACGTGGCTAGGACCCTCGCCAAATTCTACCATGTTCACCTTGCTGAACAACTGCTCGAACCTTTCTATCAACTCCTTATCAAGGATAACCTTATCATTGGGAATCATTGTCGTTGGTCGTTTTCTGGTACCCGCCTTGACAAATGACCTGGAGAGACGTGGGACCGGCTTTGGAAGGACCCATGCTCTCTGTTTTAGCTTTTTGGCTCTTCTTATGTCTGCGGTTGTGGGTTGAAATACCAGGCCAAAAGTTCCCACATTTTCAGGGAGGGATACCGGTTGTATGATGCCTTGCAAAGCAGATCCTAGACCCTTTCCTAGTACGAACCCATTCTTCAGCATTTTGTACTCTACCACGACCGATGTAGCTGTTATCTTCGGGTTAGGGAGACACTTCCCCTCTTGCACTTTCTTGACTGTCATTGTGTCTGAAACTTGATAGACCCATGGCCCCTTGTCACCTTCCATTTCTATAAATGGCACAATGGTGTCACTGTGCGCGCACAAATTGTCTTCCCCATGTACCACTATCTCCTGCCTATCCCATTCGAACTTGATCATCTGGTGAAGAGTTGACGGTACTGCTTTAGCGACATGGATCCACGGTCGACCCAATAACAGATTGTATGAGACAGGTATATCCAGTACTTAAAATTCCATTGTGAACTCCACTGGTCTTATCGTCAATTCCAATACTATGTCCCCGACTGATTCTTTGACCCCTCCGCCAAATCCTCGTACGCAGATACTGTTCTTGTGAATCCTCCCATTCTCTACTTTTTGCTTGGTCAGAGTCGAGAGAGGACAGAAGTTCGCACTTGAACCGTTATCAACCAATAACCGTGTGACCACAGAGTTCTCACATTTTACTGCCAGATAAAGGGCCCTGTTGTGTTTCGTGCCTTCTACGGGTAATTCATCATCAAAGAAAGTGACCCTATTCACTTCGAAGATTTTGTTGGCTATTTTCTTCAAGTGATTTACAGTGATTTTGTCAGGGACATGCGCCTCGTTCAAGATTTTCATTAATGCTCGGCAATGTTCGTCCGAGTGGATCAATAATGAAAGCAAGGAAATCTGCGCCGGTGTCTTCTTTAACTGTTCTACAATGGAATAGTCCTGCATCTTCATCTTTTTTAGGAACTCTTCCGCTTCCTTTTCGGTCACGGGTTTCTTTGTTGAAGCTGAATTATCCTTGGCTTTCCTCAAATCTGCGGGACCAAAACATCTTCCTGACCGAGTTAACCCTTGGGCCTTGTAGACCTCCTCTTTGACCTCCATTCCTTTATACATCACTGCCACCCGTCCATAGTTCCATGGAACAGCCTTGCTGCTGATTATTGGTAACTGGGTTACCGGATTGATGATAACTTAATCGACACGGGCCCCTTCTATAGTTATGACGGGTTTGCTAACTGCTCCCGGTACAATTACCTTTACTCTCTCCTATCTTGTTGTGGTCTGGCTTGGAGACCCCTTATTCACTACCGCAGATGGTCCAACACTCTTTTCAATAAACTCGAGTGCTGACCTTTCCCCTATTGGTTGTTTAATTGTCTTTGTCTCACTGGATTGAATTGTCATTACGGTCTGTGATGGCTTCTTCGGCTCTCCCCTTTTATGCACAATTTCAATCATGTTCGCCTCTGGGTGGGCTGGCATTGGATTCTTGTTGATGTTGGGTACCTCAGGAGCTTGCACTTCAATTATGTTAGTGTCAATGAGCTCTTGTATTTCACTCTTCAAGTGCCAACACTTCTCGGTGTCATGCCCCGGGGTACCTGAACAATACTTGCAACTAACCGAGTAATCAAGGTTTTTTGGAGGTGGGTTTGGCAGTTTAGATGGTGTTGGCCTTAGCATCAATTGTCTGAGCATGTGGAACAGAATGGCATATGATTCCCCCAATGGAGTGAATGTTTTCTTCTTTTGCGCCCTATCACCCCTGAATGCCAGATTAGGTCAGAAATTTTGACCGGGAGGGTTTCTATTCTGTGGAGCGGGAGCATGCCATTGGTTGTGAGCCGGAGGGTAGCTGTATGCTTGGGTGTGGTGAACAGAAAAATGAGGTTCGGGATGAGGGTAGTAGTGTTGGGGTATGCTATATGGAGTGTGGGGGTAAGTTTGAGGGTGGGGTGGAGGATGGTTATAGTAAGGTGAGGGGCTTCGGGGCCAAGCTCTCGACTCGATCATTGCAACGTCCTCCTTATTTTTCCTTCCTAATATACCCCCGATGCCATTTTGGATGGCTTGGGTGGTTGCCTTGATCGCTGAGTAACTCATGATTTTGTTGGACTTAAGTCCCTCCTCCACAATGTTTCCCATTTTTACCACCTCGTCAAATGACTTCCCTACTGCCGACACCAAATGACCAAAATATGTGGGCTCCAAGGCCTGTAAGAAATAGTCAACCATCTCGCCTTCTTTCATCGGAGGGTCAACCCTTGCAGCTTGCTCTCTCTAACGAAAACCATATTCTCGAAAACTCTCCCCTGTCTTCTTCTCTATTTTTGTCAATGACAGATGATCTGGGACAATTTACAGATTATACTGAAAATGCATGCAAATGCTTGCGCTAGATCATCCCAAGTGTACCACCTTCCGTGATCTTGATGGGTGTACCATTCTAGCGCTGAGCCGCTCAAACTTTGACTGAAGTACGCCATTAACAATTCGTCCCTTCCTCCTGCTCCTCTCATTTTACTGCAGAAGCCTCTCAAATGGACCACCGGATCGCCATGCCCGCTATATGAATCAAACTTGGGCATTTTGAACCCTACCGGTAGCTGGACATTTGGGAATAAACAAAGGTCTTTATAAGCCACACTCGCTTGGCCTCCTAATCCCTGCATGTCTCGGAAAGATTGTTCTATGCTTTTCATTTTTCGGAACATCTCTTCTTGTTCAGGACTTCTACCCGGTTTTTCTGCTCCCTCTGGTAAGTCAGAATGTGGATCATATAGGTGGGTTTCGGGAGCTTTGAAGGTGGGATCCGGAGGGTAGTATTGATTCTCTTGAGCCTGGAACACTGGCTCGCCGAATGATTTATGGAATGCAGCCGGTGGGGATGCTACAAAGACATGGGTGATTGGCGGAGAAGGGCAGGGAATTGGTTTTGATGGTGGATCTTGGGGTGTGTGGGAAGTAGTGCCGTGATAATGTTGGTAGATGGGAAAACCTGGCTCGGTGGCGGGATGATCCTGAGACTGAGTTAATGGTGGGGTAAAAGCCGGGTTAACAGGGTACGATGGCGGCGATTGCCCTTTGGACCATGCCTGATACATTTCATCCATTTGTTGCTTAAGTTTGAGCATCTCCTCTTTCATCTTACTGACATCCAACTCTTCTACTTCAACACTTGTGTCGACATCCGGGATAGACATGATTTCTAGTATTGGTCCCTTTGATCTAGTTTGGTAATGGTAGTGTGCCAGTATCCTCTAGATAAACTAACTGCTTGAATTCTCTGGAGATCAACAAATTTGTTAGTTTTTAGAGTTTAACAAATACGTAATCGCACATTGGGATGCAATGCACCTAGGCAATTAACCATTTTCTATCATGCATTTGCTTCAGTTGCGTGCGTCATTCCGGCCTCTTATAATTGTGCCCCTTCTTTTAACGCCTCTCAATCTTTCCTTTATTTTATTTATTTTTCATTTCCCCCCTTTTTTTCTTCTTTTAGTGGTGGTCGAATCTTATGTTGATTGCCTACGTATCATGTCCCCGCATGAATCAGACCGTGCGTAGTTCTGGCCGAAAAATAAGTGGCAAAATATTTTTCATAAAACAATTGCTTTGATACAGACTCTGAAAGGACGACAACGCAAACTTTAAAAGGACCAACCAACAAACTTACAAACTTTAAAGAAAAAGTACAGACTCAAACAAAGACTAGGAATACATTAATGACCAGAAATTTACGGGGGACCGCGAGGCATCGTTCGGCCTCGCTGCGAGCCTTTGTGCAAGATCCCTTTGAAGCCTCTCCAAATCTTTCATTATTTGCTTAACGAACGTCATTACTGCTGCAAAAAAGGTGGTACGGGTCATGTCCTCGCATGCTCGGCATTTTGCAGTAATGTAATATGCGATGTTTCTGACCCCTTCTCTAATCCTGCTCTTTTCTTGTAGCAACCGTCCTATCTGTTGATCTCGTGTTTTTAGCACTCAAGAGTTATGAAAGAGTTGATCTTGAAACTTATGCATTTGTTCCTCCATCCGCGCCATCAGGTCATAACAGTGTTTCCTATCCGCTCTGAAATCTCTAGCTTGCCTGACTACCTTATCTTCGAGAGTGACTATTTTTACTCTTAGGATACCGACGGGCCCCTCATAGTCTTTCTTCATCTGCTGCATATGGTGTGTCCTCTCTTTTGCACCCCTTGTCCAACTGGCCCGGATCACTGCCAAGCTAGCTTCAGATTTTTCCAAGTCCTCTTGACATTCGAGGGCTTCCCTTTTCAGTTCGTTTATGAGTTTTTGGTCAGCCCGACTTCTTTCTGGTTTTCTGGCAACTATTTTCATTTTTCGGATCTGAGCCTTAAGGGCTTCATTTTCTTAGGTAAGCTTCTTCTTTTCTCTTTCATCTGTAACGGCTTGAACACCCTTTTCAAATTGAAGTTCCATGGTTTGCCTCTCCAATTGGCTTATTTTGGCCCTGTACTTGTTTTCCTTAGTCAACCAGTTCCATTGCGCTTGTGCCCTGTCAGTGAATTGTTGAACATGTGGTCTCTTTGCAGGCCTTTCAGGAATCTAGAATCTTTTGCCAAACCAGACATTGTACTTAGGATCTACTTCTCCTCTAGCTCGATCTCGAACCATGGTCTTAGGCTCGAGGAACCTACATTCATTCCATATTTGGCGAATTCTCCCTTTTGGAAATGTAGCTTTTGGCCCCAGTTCAATGACTTGTTTACTCAGATCTTCGTCATTGTGGACGGTTTGAAATCTTCCCGATTGGCGCGAGACCCTGTATGGAGCATAGGGCTGGATGCTCCGGATACCCATCAAGAGAATATAAGGCACTTGAGCTGAAGTGTGTATTACTTCATTAACGGGAAGCCATCCAAAGGCCCATTCAATTTTATCAATGGTCAAAGATTTCAAATGTGATAGCCAAGCCCTAGTACCCTTAGGAAACTCGATACCTGTTACCCGGGTTTCAAATTTGTCGATGCAACTCAACCCGGTCAAACCATAATTCATGTACCCAGTCCAGTGACAGAGGTGCTCTTGCATCCATAGTTGTAGCAACAAAATGCAACCCTGGAAGAACTTCCCCCTTCTCGGCATGTAGTCAAGGCTCGATAGATTTTCGATATGATCAGAGGGACTGTGAGCACGTGATTTTTGTCATATATATGAGTTATTCCCACAAAATTCAAACAAAAAGATTTTTTCTTATTTTTACAATTTTTTGAATTTCGTGTTGATTGTTTGCATGTTATTTGTGCATGTTAAGTCATATAATAAATAAAAATATATGCATTTGCATTTAGGAATTTAATTTCACATTTTAGTATTAAGTAGGTATTAATTCATTTTAGAACAATTTAAAAGAAAATTACAAAATAATAGTCCTAGGCCATTTTAATTAATAATTATTGCATTTTTTTGATTTTTTTTAAAAATAATATTTGAAGTTAATTAGGTTTTGTTTTACAAAATCAGAAAAATAAAAAAAAAGGAAAATAAAATAAATAAAAAACGAAATAAATAAAAGAAATGAAAAGAAGAAGTGAAGAGAACAAAGTAGACGTTTGGGCCATTGAATTCAATGTGTCTGGGCCCAAACACAAATACCTATCAGCCTAGCCCAAACCATCCCCATACCCGGCCTGCCCTATCCCTTAGCCCAAAACGACGTAACTTTAACATTAAACTAAGTCGTTTGTCTATCTTTATCCTTAAACGACCAAAGTCTCATTATATCAATCATATCCCTGTAATAGGTTGAAACCTAATTCTCTTGTAAATCACCGCCTTCATCGACCTTCAGTCACTACTCACCTAAAGTCGCCGGAGATGGCAGTTGGCCTCCAAAATTTCCCCAACGTTTGATTCCATCACCCCATTATACCTTCATCCAACTTTGTACTCTTTCCCAAACCGCTCATATTCCCCACATCGCTCACTTCGAAATCTTTGGTCTGACTCGTTTAAGTCAAAAATCTCTTTGGGTTGCATGC
>MU716140.1:0-16930 GCA_026770625.1 Nicotiana glauca
ATCTCTCAAACTCCCTAACCTCTGATTTCTGTTCTCTTTTTTTAAAACATCAAGACCCCTGACTATATTCTTAATGTTTCCCCCTCTAGTCTTAAACTTTAACCTATATTCTATCTCTCTTAACTCCCTCAAATCTCTGTATATCAATGTGTGTCTCTATCAATTCTTAAACTCTTAAGCTATAGAATCTTTTCTGTATTAAAACTTCAGACCTCTTAAACTTTTTCCTATATTCTTTCTCCTCTCTCCCAGACTGTGTTCTTCCCCAATTCTTAAACTTCAGATTCTTATACTCCAAAAAATCCCCTCTAATTTTGATTCTCAACCTTTAAAATGGGCACTAAGCTAGTGCTTTTTCCACTACAAATCTATTTTTATTTTTTAATTTTCCACTAACTTAGTGCTTTAATTTAAATAGCTAGTGCACCATTAACATTTGTTAGGGGCCCCCTATATTCCAATTATTGAAATTCCCTCATTAATTGCCCAAACTGTCCCTCTAAAACCTAATTATTTGATCAGAAACCCTAAAGGTTCTGATCATTTACAGACTTAAACAATTCTCTAAAACATAATTCCTAGGCAACTAGAACCAAAATGGCATCAGTTTCTGAAACGTAAAAGTTTAACATTGAAACGAAATCAGCAAATACCTCACACATGAACAATCAGCATCAAAATTAGCAAGAAATAATCAGTGAATGAACCTATTTGACATTCGACCTTTGAAACAATTAATCGGTAAATTAACTAGACTAGTTATTGCATAATACAGTAATCAGCAGTTAAAACTTTTAGAAAGCATAAACCAACAAGATTACTGATAATTCTAAAAGAAAGCAAAACAAAAGAAAAACTAAATATTAGAAGTTTGAACAAATTCAAACAAACTTAGCAGGAAAGACCTAAACCTTCGGAAAATTAGAAGAGAGAAGAACAAGCGTGAATTAACGCACAAAGATAAACAAAAATCAGAAGTTTGAACAAATTCAAACAAACTTAGCAGGAAAGACCAAAACCTTCGGAAAATTAAAAGAGAGAAGAACATACGTGAATTAACGCAAAAAGACAAACAAAACAATCAAAAGAATGCAGAAAACGTACCAAGTAGACTCGAAATCGATACTGACATTCCAACTTACCCCAAGATAATGTTAATCGTTTGTTCCTTTTCAAGAACTAGCAGTGACCATCATTATGTTGTGGTAAGTCGGCCTTGAAAACTCATAAGAACTCGAGAATAAACACTTTAGGGTTCAGACCTCAAATTGAAAATTCGCGACAATTGAAAGAGATTTGAGGGGGACTATGCTAAGGTTTGGAAAGAGGGGGTCATGGGGGTTATATTGTATTAATTTGGGGTTGATTTGGCAAACTAGGATTTAGAGTCTGAACTTCGATTGAAGATTCGAAGAATTTGACTATGATCGAAGGAAAAGGTTTGAGGGATTGGATGGGGAGGTGGACCGGATGCAGGGGTGTAAATTTGGGGTTGATTAGCCACCAGCCGCCGCCGTGGGCGATTTCCGGCGGGCGGCGTACGGTGGTTGGATGCGGCGTAATTTTGGTTCTCAGAAGGGTTGTGGAGACGGTGATAAGGGGAGGTGTTATAAGACAGGGGGTATGGTTTTGGGGTATATTAAAATTATTGATTCAATCAGAGCCGTTGGATGATAAGCATCCAACGGTTCTGATTGAATCAATAATTAAAACGGGGTCGTTTTAATCAAGTGGGGCTGGAACGGTTCAGGGGCGGGTCAGGGTAGGGTTATGGGTGAGATTTTGGGCCAGTTGATCAAACTAACTCAACGGCCCAGATCAAACCCATTTAGACGACGTCGTTTTGGCCTGGCTTGGGACGAACCGGATTTTGACGGGTTCTGGGCTGGTTCGGGGTGGGTTTGGCCGGGTTTGGGGTGGGTTTTCGTTTGGGCTGAGAATTTTTGGCCCAAATCCGATTTTCCTCTTCTTCTTTTTCCATTCTAATTTCTTTTCCTTTTTCAAAAACTAAAACTAAAATCCTAAATTAAATTATAAAACCAAATTAACCTATCAAAAATACTAATTAACTCTAAATAATAATTATCACAAATAATTAAATACCAATTAAAAGAAAAATCACAAAATTTGATATTAAACACTAAAAATGCAATATACGTTATTTTTGTATTTTTTATTTTTTACTTAATAAAAAAATAAAATTAAATCCTAAATGCAATGCTATATTTTTTTTATTTTTTATTAATTTAAACAAAGATAAACATGCAGAGAAAATACCACAAAAATCCACAAAATTGCAAACAATGGAAAAATTATTTTATTTTTAATTTTTGAGAGTAATTTACATAGGGCAAAAATCACATGCTCACACACGGTGCTAAAGCGTTTTCAAAGATTGATTTGAGATCTGGCTACCATCAGTTGAACTAGGGCACCAGATGTCCCTAAGACATCTTTTCGGACTCAGTATGAGCATTATGAGTTCCTAGTGATGTCATTTGGGTTGACAAATGCCTCAGTATCATTTATAGGTTTGATAAACCAGGTACTTACGCCCTATTTTGATTCTTTTGTCATTTTATTCATTAATGATACCTTGATCTACTCCCGCAGTCAAGAGGAGTATGAACAGTATCTTCGGGTTGTACTTCAGACTCTGAGAGACAATCAGTTATATGCCATGTTTTTAAAGTGTGAGTTTTGGTTGGATTCGGTTGCCTTTTAAGAACATTTTATATCGACCGAGGGCATTTAAGTGGATTTTAAGAAGATTGAGGCAGTTCAGAACTGGCCTAGACCTACTTCACCTACAGAGATTTAGAGTTTCCTGGGTTTGGCAAGTTATTATCACCGGTTCGTAAAGGGGTTTTTTATCCATAGCAGCCCCATTGACTAGATTGAACCAGAAAGGTGCTCCATTCAGGTGGTCCGATGAGTGTGAGTTGATATTTTAGAAGCTCAAGACTGCTTTGATTACAATACAGTATTGGTGTTGCCCACAGGTTCAGGATCCTACATGGTGTATTGTGATGCATCACGTAGTAGGCTCAGTGTAGTATTGATGCAAGATGACAGGGTGATTACATACACGTCACGGTAGTTGAGGGTTCATGTGAAGAATTGCCATGTTCATGACTTAGAATTGACAGCCATTGTTCATGCACATAATATTTGGAGGCATTACCTCTATGACGTGTCGTGTGAGGTATTCATGGATCATCGGAGTCTACAATATTTTTTCAAGTAAAAGGATCTCAACTTGAGGCAATGGAGGTGGTTGGAGCTGTTGAAAGACTAAGATATCACCATTTTGTATTATCCCGGGAAGGCCAATATGGTGATCGATGCCTTGAGTAGAATGGTTGTGAGTATTCGTAGCCTTGCATATATTCCAGTTGGTGAGAGGATGCTAGCATGAGACATCTAGTCTTTGGCCAATCAATTCGTAAGGGTAGATATTTTGGAGCCTAGTCGGATTCTAGCTTGCACGGTCTCTCGGTCTTCTTTGTATGAGCGCATTAGAGAGCATCAACATGACAAACCCAATTTGCTTGTTATTAAGTACATAGTGCAGAACGATTAGTGCCAAGCAGGTTACTATTGGAGATGATGGGGTATTGAGGATGCGGGGTCGGATTTGAGTGACCAATGTGGATGTGCTTCGTGAGTTTATTCTTGAAGAGGCCCACAGTTCGTATTATTCCATTCATCCGGGTTCCGCCAACATGTATCAGCATTTAAGGCAACATTATTGATGGAGAATAATGAAATAAGATATAGTTGCATATGTGACTCGGTGTTTGAATTGCCAGTAGGTAAAGAATGAGAATTGGAGGTCTGTCATTTTGCTTCAGAGGCTTAAGATTCCCGAGTGGAAGTGGGAGCATATTACCATAGATTTTGTTGTTGGTCTCCCACAGACTTTGAAGAAATTTGATACAGTATGGGTCATTGTGGACAGGTTGACCAAGTTGACACATTTCATTCCAATTGCCGTTACTTATTCTTCATAGTGATTGGCTGAGATCTATATCCATAAAATCATTCGTCTTCATGGTGTGCATGTGTCCTTCATTTTTGATTGGGGTATGCAGTTCACATCACACTTCTGAAGGGATGTATCGCGTGGGTTAGGCACATGGATTGAGTTGAGTACATCATTTCACCCCCATACAGACAGACAGTCCGAGCACACCATTAAGATATTGGAGTACATGCTTTGCGCCTACATTATCATTTGCGAAGATTCTTTTGATCAATTCTTATTACTTGCGGAGTTTTCCTAAAACAACAGTTGCCAATAGATATACAGATGGCTCTCTATGAGGCATTATATGGGAGGCGATGTCGTTCGCCAGTTGATTGGTTTGATCCGGGAGAGCTTCGGTTGTTTGGTACCAATTTGGTTCAGAATGTTTTGGAAAATATGAGTCCGAGTCTGACGTGCGGAGTAGATACCCACACCTTTTCACCAGTCTAGGTACTTTTCTATGTTTGTTCGAGGACGAACATTTATTTTAGAGGTGGAGAATGTGATTACCCGATAGGTCATTTTGAGTTTTAGCCTTTATTTCCATGCTTTGAGACCTCGATTAGATCCGTTTAGCATTTCTTGATATGCATGCATAGTCTGTGTCTTATTCCGAAAAGTCATTATGTAAAAAATTGAAGAAAGTGTCAATTTTTACCATATAATAATTTGAATTGACGACGGTTAACATTTTGTGTAAACGGACACAGATCGGTATTTTGACAGTCTCAGCAGGTCTGTATCGTGATTTTGCACTTAGGGGTATGCCTGGAATTGCATTCAGAAGTCCCTAATTCAATTTAACGTGATTTGTTAAAGGTTTAAAGAATTCTTAAGTTTGATTGTAGGTTGACTTCATAGCTAATGGGTTCATATTTCGGTCCTAGAACTTGGTTTAAGTTCAATTTACTGTTTATGACATGTCTGCAAATTTTGGTGTAAAACAGAGTTGATTTGACATGATTCGGGCACTTGGTTGTAAATTTGAGACTTCTACAGTTTCTTTGAAAAGTTGCATGCACTTTGATATCTGATTCGTATTTCTACGCATTATTTTTGTGTTTCGATCGCACGAGCGAGTTCGTATGATGTTATTACACTTGTGTGCATATTTGATTTGGAGCCCGAGGGACTTGGGTGAGTTTCGGATAGGCTACGGGTTATTTTTGGACTTAAAGGTTGTAGTTTCAGCTGGTTTTCTGATGTCTGGTGTTTTGGTCTTCGTGATCGTGAAGCAACTCCCGCGATCACAAAGGGTAACTTGGGTTGGGGTGGTTTTTCTTCTATTCGAATGCGGAGAAATGGTCACGTATGCAAGGCATCGGAGGGCTTAACCTTCGCGAACGCAACCCTTCACTCGCGAACGTGATAGGTTAAAGGATTATGGGGGAGGCAGGGTTTGTCTACGCGAATGAGAGCCCAGGTTTGCGAATGCCAAATGCCAAGGCCAGGGGGACAGGACATCGCGAACGTGTGTTGCCCCTCGCGAACATGAAGGCCACTTGGGTTGCTGCTCTTTGCGATTGTGTCAGGCCCTTCGCGAACGCGAAGAAGTCCTGACGCCCAGTGACTTAATATCCCAAAGTAGGGATTCAACCCATTTTTCACCATTTCCAAGTTTGAATGCAGCCTAGAGGAGATTTTGAAGAGAATTTTCACCCCAACTTCATAGGTTAGTAGATTTTAACTTTTTTCTTTCATTTTCATAAACACTCATTGATTTCGAACCTTTAATCAATGTTTTTTCATGGTAGAAATTAGGGATTTTAGGTTTAAAAAAATGGAGATTTTGAGAATTTGAGATTTAGACCTCAAATTGAGGTCGGATTTTGAAACTAATCACACCATCGGGCTCGGAGGTGAATAAGTAATTGACTTTTGGTCTAAATCTCGAGTTTTGAGCGAGCAAGATCGAGGTTGACTTTTATTGACTTTTTCCAAAATCATTAAAGATTGAATCTTTTTCACTCGTGGGTAATTTTTAAATCTCATTTTAAATTGTTTGAACTATATTTGGTTAGAATTGATAGGTTTGGAGGCTAATTCTAGAGAAAAGGCCCCGGTTGAGCTTTGATTTTATTGTGGAGTGAGGTAAGTGTTTGATTTAACCTTGACTTGAGAGAATTAGGAATTTTTGAACTATGTGTTGTGTGGATTATGTGAGAAAATGGCGTATATGCAAGGTGACGAGGGTATATACGTCATATCTGTTTTCCATGTTTTTCGCTATTTCGTGAATTATCTTTCTATGAATTGACTGTTACATGCTTTATATGTCTTCTATGCCATACTTGTTATTTTCCATTTAATCATTCTTGTTCTAAATTGTTCGTCTCTTCCATGACTCCATGCTTATTTGCTACTTGCCTTTAATTGTTTTACTAGCACATTTTGATTGTTTTACTTGTCCTATTATTTTTGTAATATTTGTTGCATTCTTTAATTATTTTGGGGTCCTTTATTGCCTTTTATTTTTACTCTTTTGATGTAGAAATTCATGTAAATTGTTATTGAATTGTTTATGTTAATTGAAATTATTTGGGGAGCGGGTTCCATGCCGCAATTAAAATTAAAAGATAAAGAATTGAAATGGTAGAATAAGAGCGGATTATGATATTGATAAATGATGATATGGTGGGATCTGGTTGTGAGGTACAATGGATTGTATATGTGGTGCTTGACATTGTTAAATAATGATACGGTGGTATCGCATTGCGAGTCGCAATAGTTTGTATATGGTGTACTTGTTGTTAGTGTTGAGTAGGCCTCGGCAGTTTTATATGAGATTATGAGACGTGTTATTTTGCACTTTCTGATGTTAAGGTTTGAATTCATTTTCATGATTTAATTGCTTTAGTTCCACTTCCTGCTTCTTTTCCTGTTATTATTATTATTATTACTGGGTACAGGTTATTATAAGTGGTCCACTTTAGCCTCGTCACTATTTTGTTGAGGTTAGGCTCGACACTTACAGAGTACATGGGGTCAGTTATACTCATACTATACTCTGCACTTCTTGTGCAAATATCAGAGTTGGTCCTTGCGGCATTTAGTAGCTTTTGCTCGATATCAGTCACTAACAGAGACTTGAGGTACAACTGCATGGCGTCCCCAGCCCTGAAGTCCCCATCCCTCCTATCTTTACTGTTTTATTGAGTGTCAAAATAATGTATTTTGTTCAGACCATGTTTGTAGCAATGTAGATGTTCATGTATTCGTGACACCAGCTTCTGGCTTATGTTTAGGCTTCAGTGCTTGCAATACTTTTACTCTACTTCAGACTTATATCGTTATCATTGTTAATATCTTATTATACATTGATAAAATTAGTTAATTTTTTATTTCACGCTAGCTTGACTAGCAAGTAGATATTAGGCGCCATCAGAACCTCGAGGTTGGATTTCGGGTCGTGAAAATAGTTAAATGGCCCACGTAAGCAAAATAACATAATTAAGTGCATCGAGTATTATAAGGACATAACAAGCAGGGTAATACATATGACAATAAGAATATACAATTAAGACAAATAGTAACAAGTGGCAGGTAAGATGATTATTGAGTGAGAAATGAACAAATCAAGCAAGAAACAATTAGATAATAATTTAACAAGTAAAGCATATACGTCAAGTAGGAGCATGCAACAATTAAAGCATATAACAAGAGATAACATGGAATAACGAAGATATGAAAATAAATAGCCCAATCCGATGCTAAATCTCACGACGATGCATATACACTTGTCACCATGCATATATGATGTTTTCCCAAAATAATCCACATAAACAATAGTCAACGAGTCCTAATTCTCTCAAGTCAAGATTAGATACGACACTTACCTCTTTCCATAATCAAATCAACACTCAACAAAGATCATTCCTTTAGAATTAGCCTCCAAACCAATCGAATCTAGCTAAATATTGTTCAAATAATTCAAAATAATCTTTAGAAACTACACACGAGTGAAAACGATTCGATCATTGACGAAATTGGTAAAAGTCAACAAGATTCAACTTCGAGCCGCCCAGTCAAAACCCGAGTCCAAGGGTAGATCTTGACTATCCATAACCCCATGAGTCTATATATGTAGTTTGTTTCGAAATCCGAGTCCAATTCGACTTTTAAATCCCAAATTTTCATTTTTCAAAATATAAACAAAATTCCCAAAAATTTCTCCTAGATTCTCATCACTACTAGAAAAATATCAATTTGTGACCGATTTTTGTGACTGAAAATTAAGCAATCGCTAATGGGACTTCTTTTGCGACCGCAGTAGTTGGAAAATAATTGAATTTTTATTACTTATTTTTACAAAAGAAAAACGACTATTATTCCGACAAAGGCAGTGGGAAAACAGCGCGCTAATTTCCCGCCTTCACTTTTGCGACCGATTCGGTCGGACACTAAAAAATCAAAAATTTATGTTGACCCACTAAGCGACAGCATCGGTCGCAAAATTAAAATTAAAATGGTAAAAGAATTTTAATCGGGTTAGCAACTACGGTAGTCACTAACCGTAATCTAATATTTCACTCCTAAACCCTATTTCCCCAATTCCCTCTATCTCTCTTACTCTCTCTGCTCGACCGATAACCCCGCTCTCTCTGCTCGATCGATCCTTATTTCCCCAAATTTTTGAAGGTAAATCACTAATCACTCAGCTCTCTCTTTCTTCTTGTACATGTAAGTTTTTTCCCTTTTATGTTTAATTTTTCCATCTTACTGTTCGTTCCTTTGAAATTGAAGGATCATAATCACTCGGCACTTAGCAATATTAATCTCCCCACTGAACGCATCCTGAATATGTATATAGTCTCAAATTTGGCCTCGTTTTGAACTAGATTCTCTAATCTCCTCATTGTAATGATTCACTTAGTTTCGTTTACTTGACACTAATTTTAATTTTTTCACAAAGGGGATGGGGCGATAAAGCACACTTATGATAACGTTTGTTTTTGCTTTTGCTATCGTTAGGTTCTTATTAAACTCATGAATACATATGGTTTCTGAAACTCATGTTAAAGTATCTGGTAGAAAAAGAAAACATATGATTATAATTGCTCTGGATTGACATATACCGGTGGTCAATATATTTGACATATACTTGTTATTAACCTTTGGTATATTATTTATTTCGTTTTGGTTGAATTCTATTAGGTTAAATAAGTTCTTTCTTTTGTCGAATTATATTCATGTTGACAATTTCATATGAAACTAGGGAAAAGAATATTGCTCCTTCTAAAGATTTTGTTAAAACATAACTTTTAGTAATCTAACATTTTTTTTTCTTCAGTTGCTATTTCCATAGATTTTAAGCATACAGAATTACAAGAGATTATGACTCGCAATATTTGTATGTGATTTTTAAATTTTTAAATTTACTTAAAAAAATTAAAAAGCTAATGTCTGAATTTAGATAGAAAATTTTGAAGCTGATTGGTGTGATTTGAGTAAATATCTTATTTGATATATGCAGGTATACCTGCATTTACTGCTCTATCAAGGTGTCAAATGGATCTAATATTGTTTGTAGCGTAAAAAAAAGTCATTAGTAGTGGTCACTCAGCTTTATGAACTAGCTATTTTCAAGCTAGTTGGTTGAGCCTATTCTGGATACATAAGTGTATAATATTATTGACTAAATTCGGTTGGAAGAAATGCTATCATGAGTTGTTTCTTGGGTTCTCTCTTTTTTGGCTGTTGACTTATACTTCTTTGCTCATTAGTTTTGAACTTAAGTTGGTAAAAAAAGTTCTCCTGATTTCAGTCTGTTTGTTGTCAATTAGCTCAATTAACATGTTGCATTTCCTTTTGAACCAACTAGTAAAGAGTCAGTTCTTGATTCTTCTCCAAGTATGGCAGAATAGTGCGCGTTGACATGAATCTGGTATAGCTTATTTCCCCTCTTTTTTAATGTTCAGCCTTTAAGATACTTGTGCATTTTAGAAAATATACTCAGCTTCTGGTAGTACTTTTTTGTATTTACATAGTATAAGATGAGTTTAAATGAGATTTGTGGTTAGTGTAGCGGACCCCAACTTGTTTGAGACCGAGGCATAGTAGTACTAGTCATCGTCAAATTGGGGATTGCACCATTTCCTTCCTTGTTTATGTGTGTGTTTATATTTTATAGATGTATGCTTCATACTTCTACGAACATCTCTATTCTCCATCGGGGATAAACATTGAGCATTCAAGATTCCAAGTTCTAGTACCCCAATGCTCAGTTCCACAACGCCTTTGATGTTGCCTTGAGATCACTACTATAATGTGTTAATTCATCAAGAACATGATATCCATCATCAAAGGATAGCCTCAAATGAACCTTGCTATTTAGTTTGGCAACTTTCTTGTTGCCATCTTCAGATACAACATCTTTCTCAAGACTATACCACTTACTAATTGGAGTACTAAAATCTACCCTTTTTCGACATCTTGTAAAGGGATGACACACTTCCCTAGCAATTCATCCTTATTTGGTGCCACCTTATCCTCCACACTCAAAACCAACTGATCCTCAAAAGGTTCTGCAGCTACAAACATCAAATCCTCATTCCATGTTGGGTAAACATTCTTATCCAAAGAAATCTTAGTCCTTAAAGCCACATTTCCTAGCGTAATCCTCGCGTAAATCTCCAGCTGTTTCATGTTCTTGTTGCTTAGCTGCAAGTCTTGAGCTTCTATCACATTGACTCTCAGATACCAAAGTCTAAGTGATAAATAAACCTTGGATTTTATATTTGCAACACCATCACCATTTACTGCTGTAGCATCTAAATGTAAAGCTTATGGAAATGCTTCATCAGCTTGTGTCCCTATCCAAACAGCCAACATTAATTTCCCTTTCACTTTTTCACCTTTCCTGTTCTCCAACCAGTACCAAGTAATACATACAGCAATGAGATTAAACTCAACTCAGTATTAAATGTCCCTCCACCAAGTTTTTTTGGTTTGAGCTCTATCTTTTCCACAGGCAAGGAAAAATACAAGAACAGGTGATTAGTGTAACAATGTATTATTTTTAAGTTCTAGAAGAAGTATATTTATCCCTTAGTTTTCCGTTACATTAAAATGGTTGAGATTTGAGGGGGAAAAGAACTGGGGCCAGAAAAAGGACATAATTCATTTCATGCCACATGCATTTTTTGGAGTTGGGAGGGGAAAGGGGGATGGGGTCAAGAATAGGTAATGTTTGCTATCAGAATCTGTCCCATTCTCTGCTTTTATTTTGTTTTTGTGCTTTTGGTTGCTTGCAGATGCTGGAATTTTCTTTCTTCTGATTCTGTCAAAGATTAAGACATAAATATATTAGTCGTAGTTGGTTGCTTATGGCTTATTCTGAAAAATATTTAATTGTTTGTTTTGAGAGAACGATGAATTACTTCTATTAATAAACTTCAGTTTCAATAGTTTCTGTCATCGATCATTTAGTTTCAGGAAGCCTATCAGCAACGTTTTGAGGAATGGCGTCAAAGTCAACCCGATTCCGAGGATGGTAGCTCAACCCAAGTGTCACTGAACGATGTAGCTTCAATATGGACGCAGGTAGTTGGTGGCGCAAAGAAAGGTAGAATCTACGGTCTTGGATCACAAAATTCTGTAGGTCATTCTACGACATTGTTGTCTGGTGATGCGAGTTATTCGCAAGATCACAAAAAGAAGTTGAAGAGTTGAAGGAGGAACGAAAAGAAGATCACGCAAATTTTAATAAATTGCAGAGTCTAGTGGAAAAATTTATGAGTGGACGTCCATTTGCTCCTTCGAATGGCGAGAATGACAGGGATAATGAGTTTTAATTTGTTTGGTTATTGATGTTTGAGACTTTATTATTTGTTGTAGTTGGATGTTTAGACTTGGTAATATTAACACTTGACTATGATTGTAATATTTTAGACTAGATTGAATGGTGCTAGAATGTTTAATTCTTTTTGGATGTTTTAGTTACAAATATTTATGTGTTGCATTTTATGGACTTGATTAGTTGCAATGGTGGATTGATTGGTTAGCATGGTAGATTAATTGGTTGTTGTATATTTGAATTGGTAGGTGGTATTGCTTTAAAAGAACTGGAATTTGGTAAAAAATTCCCAATTTTCTGAGCAAAATGCGTCAAAATATACCAGATTCAGGAACATCTGCGACTACTGTAGTCGGAAATACAAATAAATAAATAGTTTTAAATTAAATTTTGCTGCCACGGTAGTCAGAACAATAAATAAATAAATAATTTTAAATTAGATTTGCGACCACAGTAGTGAAAAAAATCAAATAAAATTATATATATACAGTTTGCGACCGAAATAGTGGGAAAGTTAATTTAAAATTTAAATTTAAATTACATTATTTGCGACCGCGTCAATCGGAAACTTTGCGACCGCGACAGTTGGACATTTGGCGTCATTTATTAGTCGTTTTATTTTTTGAATTTGCGACCGCTGTAGTCGCAAATTACCGACCGATTCGGTCGCTAAACTTTTCAGACCAGCTATTTTGCGACTACGATATTTCGGTCGGAATGTAGTCAGAAATTAGCATTTTCTGACCGCATTGCGACCGTTTTGACAGTCGCAAAACAGCTATGTTCTAGTAGTGCATGAATTTGATGTTAAACTTCATGCATAATCATGTAATATAATTGAATAGATCAAAATAACTTACTCAACGATTGTAGGTGAAAACTCCCTCTCAAAATCGCCTCCTACCAAGTCTAGGGTTCTAAAATGAGAGAATGATACACAAATCTCGATTTTCATACCCTATATTCAGGCGCAGATGTCGCAATTACGACATTGGGTTTGCAATTGTGAACCCTCGCAATTGCGAAGAATGACTCGCAATTGCGGCACTTGTTAACAAAAAGGGAAGTCGCAAATGCAACATTGACTTTGCAATTGCGAAGTGTTCTCCCATCGCAAATGCGCCCGAAGCTTCGCAAATGCAAAGTTGTCCTAAGTTTCCAAGGGTTGCAAATGCGACCAAGATGATCGCAAAAGCGGTCCAATCCATTTGCAAATGCGAACACTTTCCTCAAATATGCGATGTCACCCAGCCTAGGCCCGTGTTGGCAAATGCGAACTATTGTTCCTAGAGAGTTTTTCTTATAAGGTTTTTAATAAGGTAGCTAGCAATGCGTATTACTAAACACGTACTCTTTTTTCTTCACTAGAATTTTTTTCTCATAATTTTTTTTCCTAGTAAAGTTTTAATGAGGCAAATTATCTTTTAATTAACATCCAAGGGTTAGTGTTAAAAATATATTATATTGTGGATGTCCATTTAGTACTAAATTAGCTTCTCGAAGAAGCTTATCCATATTGGACTCTGCGGTAAATGTGTTATCTATTTAGTACTCTGTTAGAAATAAGCCTCCTGAAGAAGCTTATAATTTTGGTACTCCGTTGTGAATAAATATTACCACATGTAGAAGACTATCTGTAGCTGGTAAAATAACATCTTACAAGAAGCTTACCAATAACTTGTGGTAGGAGCTTACAAACAACTTATACAGCAGCTTATAGTAGCAAATTACAAAGAGTTTATACATCAGCTTCTTTTCTTTTACAAAAGATGAAATTTCAGTTCATCATGTACATGAATTTAAAATTGAATAATACATTATTAGTCTCTCTGTACTTGTCTTTGGTTAATTTACTTTATAATCTGTATTTCATAACATAAATAACTTAATCGTGGGCATATAAGTAAAACTCTTTACTTGTCATGTTAAAATAGTATCGTAATTCGTAATGCTTTAGGGCATGAGTGAAGTTTCAACGTTCGTTTTCTGATAAGGTAACTCATATCTACCAGGCGATTTTCTGCTAATTATCTCACTAACCTGAGTTTTCCTTTCCCTTTTTACTCTAGTTAGTTGCCATTCCCGTCTTTCTAAATTTGTTGGTTGAACGCCGATGCATGAACTCAAACTAATTTGACACAGTCTAACTAGTCAATATCTTGCTTCGAGCGTATGAGTTGTCATGAATAACATTTCAAAAAAAAAAGAAAAAAGACGAGCATGAGAAATTTTTCAAGAAATTATGTAGGAACGCTCTATATGGCTGAATAGAGAATTCATGCTGTATAAATTACGCATATATTAGGTGGTTCAATTCTCCTCCTTGATGATAAAGAATGTTTAAATTAAATTCTACTTCCTCCGTTCCAAACTAAATGATTTTTTAGTTATTTTCATGAATTAAGAAATTCACCTTTTAACATTATTTAATAATATAATTGACTATATTAACATTTACTATCTCTTCACATAAACACTCCTAACATATACTCTAACATTATTAACTCCAATGACAATATAGGAAAAATTACTTATTTTGGATTAAAAAAAAACTAAAAAATCACTTATTTTGGACCGGATAAAGTATTGAATATGACTTGGTTCAAAATAAAAATAATTGTTGCTATTGGGACTGGAACTTGCAACCTTGTGTAAATTTTGATACCCCTTGACCATTGCACTAAGAATTTATTTTGTATCAAGGGGTGTCAATCCGTTGTATATATTCAATTTGTTTTTTTAAAATACCTATTTATGCAGTGTTATTTTTCGGCGAAGGGGTGTCGGTTGACACCCCTTGGGACAAGGTGGCTCCGCCCCTGGCTGACAGTACGTGGTCTTCATTTTGCCACAAAACTTTGAAGCGGTTGTTATAGCCATCATTTTAATTTGCTGGAAAGCTTTTTGCTTCAAGTTTTGGTCGCATTCTCTTTGTTTACTTCACGCTGAAGTTTGACCGTCTAATTTATCTTCGACACGACCAAATCTTAACTTGTCGACTTTGATGCATCCCCAGTCGGGATTGGATCCCCTCCTGTACTATTTTGTCCATTAATTTTCAATCGAGTGTTTGATATATGCTATGTGGACAAAACGTAATCAATGGTTTGGATTTTTTTCATTATTCATGATAATTATTTTAGTATAAATATTTCTTTAAATTTCATACCATTGAAGTTAGTTTCTGACACAAAAAAATAAGTGTGCGTAGTTGTACTTTAAATTTGTTTATAATTTAAAGTACACTGGTATTCTATTCCACTTTACCCTAATTCTTGGCAATTTCCAACAATTCATTTTTTCTTTTAATAATGTCAAAAATCAGCTAAATTTTTCTCTTACGGCTCAAATTTGATCAAATAATGGGCTTCATTACTTACATTTTAAACTTGAATAGCAGTAAAGTTTATCAGAATAAAATTATATCAAATCAGTACATCAAAAAATCACATACCATGTTAGAAGGCGTTCGTTTTATACAACTAAACTACAATTAAGAAATACTTGAATGCATTATACATAAAGGAAATAATAATTAAATTAGCACTCTTGTCAATAAACATTAGGTTTGCCTTCCGTTTTTTATATAAAGTAATTAATTAAAATATTATACCACTTCCTCAGGTTGTTAGAATATAATTTTTGCTTTTTTGTTGCGTTAAAGAGAGGATTAAGGGCCAAGAATAATGAAAAAAATCTAAAACAATTAATTACCTTCTATCAACGTGACACATATCAAACACTCTATTGAAAATTAATGGACAAAATAGTACTGGAGGGGATGCAATCCTGCATCAACTGACTGTAATTATCCGGTGTTTTCATGAGAAGACGTTTGATTGGCACAAACAATTTAATATATGTTGAATTAATTTACGTTGGAGTTAAAGAAAATATAAAGTAGTGGTTGAAATAGCACAAACATCACACCAAGTCAAAGTAACCTTAGTTTACAACACAACCTTTGTTGTATAATAAGTGAGACCTGGGGAGGATAGTATAAATATACGCGGATCTTACTCTTATTTTGTAAAGGTAAAAACGATGTTTTCGATAGACTTAAAGTAAAGTAAAATTAGTTTAATGAATTTAAATCATTAAATTACAAAATTTTGTTTAAAAAGTATTAAAAAATTTGAAATTTAATGTTCCAATATCTATACTATATTAAAAACATAAAGGCCCTCAACGAAATGTCGTACTCTTTTTTACCCTTTAAAAATAGCTCTTTAGATTGGACAAAGTTGTAAACTTATAATTAAATTAATTTATACTATACTAAAAGAACGAATGCCCTTTAACAAAATATTATTCACCTTTTTACCATTTTAAAATTGAGATTTCATTAGATAAAATAGTTATTTAATTATTTTCATAATATTTAGGACTTTAAAATCAACTAAAAATTTACTTTCTTTTTTTTGTTATTTAAATTATGGAAGAAGGCCAAGAATTTTAATTTTGGTATTTAAAGTTTAACTTTATACGACACTTATTTACTTGCCATTTATATTTAGCATATTAACCAAGTAAAATTCTCTTGGTTTAGTCTTCGGTTACGATCCTGACACCTATTGAATTGATACCTTATTAATTAATGATTCACATACCAACTACATATTAATCTTAGCAGCTCCTCGGTACTTCGGGGAAGAAATGGCATGGGGTAGTCACTATTTAAGCTGGTATTTATTTTTTATCCAGCATTTTTAATGCTTAGCAATAGTAGCCACTAGTCTATTAAAATTAAAATTAAAAGACTGTGTTACCCTTTCTTTTATCTCCTTTCCCAAACGGAAATGCAGTGTATTTATACTGTTTCATTTCCGCATCTAAGGTGCGCAATCGTGTATTCTGAACCTCACCTTCACTTCACCCATTGGTAAGGAAGGTCAACGAGAGCACCAAATGATGCGAACTTCTATTAACGCTACTGAATGTTAAATGCCTTTGGTTATAGTTCTTGTTGATAAGCCAAACAAGCATAGAGAACATAAGGGAATGATTACAAAAGCAAAAGGAGAATGGGGAGAGGTTCCAGATTTTAAAAAAAAGATTAAGATATGACGTTGTGAAAATAGGAAAAAGAGTGATGAGTAAACATG